>PVJH01004467.1:0-124802 GCA_004026705.1 Nesogale talazaci
TGGCGTAGTGGTTGCACACGGAACTGCGGCCCACTGGGATGGAGGTTCAATTCCGGCTCCCAGGAGCAAAGGCTGGGCCTCCTACTCCCACCACCTGAGGGCAGTGATGCCTAAAAAGAAAAAAAAAAAAAGAGCTGTAAGGGACCCAAATAAAATATCTATCTTTTTTTAAAAGAGGTGTATACTTATTTTAACTATGATTTTAAATAGTGAGTACTGAGGGTTCAGAGGAGAAACTATTAATAGTGTTTGCTGTGTCCGTAGGGTCATTCATATCCAGGGTACAAAGCATGAGCTGGGTCAAAAGAAGACTCTTCTGGACAGACTCGATGCAGTCATGGGGCAAGTGATTTCTGAAAATACCCATCCCAAGAGGTTCAGTAGGGGCAATTTTGGGAGCTTGCAGGAATTTCAAATGTTGTGGTATGAATAAAAAGAAAATTGAAAGTATGTGGTTTTTTTTCCCCATATGAATTCTGTTTTAATTGATCAACTTGTTGAAAAATGTGATGTTCTGCAAAATTATTATCGTAGGGGGAAGAGTCTTCACAGGGTGCACTGCCTTTTATTTTACCCACTGGACAAAGGTTAGCCATGGAGCGTGGACATAGAGGTGTGACATGGCGGTCCTCTAAGGAGGCATCACACTGGCTATAATATCAAGAAGGAGTCCAGGGACACAGTGGGTAAGTCCATGGCTGCTAAACAAAAGGCCAGAGTTTTAAAACTGCCAACCTAAGGTCAGCAGTTCTAACTCACCGGTTACTCAGTGGGAGAAAACCATGAGTCTATGTCCACAAAGATCAACGGGCTTGGAAACCCTTTCAGACGGTTATACACTATCCTCCTATAGGGTTCCCGTGACAGAAATTCAACTTGATGGTGCTGGGCTAGTTCTACTTTATAAATGGAAAAAAAAATAAGAATGCTTTTAGCAAAGAGGCAATTTGGTGTAGTTCACTTAAGATGAGCCTAGAGAATTTTGAGGTCTCTGATATTGTTAATTGACCGCAAAGCTTCCACTGAAGTTTATATCACCTAATTTCAAAAAATAGTTTTTCTTACTCTATAACTAAGGAGATTACATGTTTTAAAAATTAATATGGCATTAAACCTATGCCACTTTAAATTTGGGAAATCAAAATATTTGCGATTTGATCATTTGTGCATAACTATTATGGTTTCTCAACATGATCTGAGGAAGTTAAATGAAATCCTTTCTTAGAACTAACCCCTTATGTACATTTATGGTAATTACATCATTTTGTGTCAACTTGAAGATACAAACGTGCAGAGGTGGAGTCTAGTCTGTCAATAGGTTTATAGTCTGATAACGCCTGCTTGTGGGTCTGACATTCTCATAAGGAGGACCACCTGGGAACACCCCACCCCCACCTTCACCTTCATGCCAGCTAGCCATGCTGAGTGAGATCTGTACAAGCCCTAGATGTGACCACTACCATCAGATCCATCCAACCCTGCACCCACTGGCCTGCGTTCTTCCTGCATTCTGCATCATTGCATGTCCTGTGTGAGTTGAAGAGTGATTTTTTTATTCTTACCAGACTTATGACTTATGGGCTACATCTGGACGAGGCTGATATGTTTGCTTGATGCATAATAACTTCTCGATATAAAGCTCTCTTACAAATATGTGTGTGTCACCGATCTGTTCCTCTAGACAACCTGCTCAACACAACATCTTAATATATGTAATGACTTAAACCATTTATTCTTTCCTTCATTCTAATAATGTATCCACAAGAATTTGTCTTACGCATTATTTAATGTTACCATGTTTTTTTCTTCACACAGAAATAGCATATCATCTAGAAAGGGCCCTGTCAGGTAAGACTACATGGACAAAGCACATGAGTCTGGGTGAGCCAGGGATTGTAAATAATAAAATCTAACATCAGAGGAGAAAAACAGTATTAGGGCTAACGTATCAGAGAACTGTCTTTGTAGAATGCTATAGATGACAGCAAACGCCTTAATGCACTTGCAGCGTCCCCACGTAAATGAAGCCTAGAGCGAATCCTCTGTGACCAGAGTCCAGAGATGTGAATAGCCTTGCTATGTTCAGAGTGTACTGGTCATTCCTAAAAATTAGGTTAAAATTTAATGCCTTGGCATTTGATCTTCCTGGTGACTCATTTTAACTTTTTTAAATTGGGAGTTAATACATATATCATAACTAATTTGCATATATATATTCTCACAATCAGTTTTAAGGCTCCCTCCTTCCTCTATTCTACATTGCAATGTTTTCTGCTTCCTTTTCAGTTGAATTTTTCACTGTTTTAGCTTCTTACTGTCATTGGTGTGTTTGTTTTGCTTTTTGTTTTGTTATGTTTTCCTGCATATGAAATCCAGGATAGGTAAATTTATAAGGATAGTAACTGGATTAATTAATTCTGGCAGGATTGGTCAGGAGAGGTTTGTGGAAAAATGAAGAGCTATTAATGATTACATGAAAGAGGAAGATGTTCCAAAATTGAATGTGATGATGATTGCACAACACTTTTCAATATGATTGAACTACTGAATTGTATGATATGGGAATTATAAGTCAATAAAACTTTTAAAAACTATCCAATCGACAATTTTTGTTATTTGTAACATGTTCTATTTTCTGCTTTATTTTCTTAATATGTTGCTGTATATATTTTTCTCTGTCAGAATATTCTTATTCTGTGATGAAGAATCATTGGAACATATTTTCATTTCTGAGTCTTATCAAGCACTCTTGGAAAGTGATCAGGAAAATAATACCAAATAATAATTAAGGGGGCATCAGAAATTCATGAAAAAAATCTATTATATTGAATTTTCAATAACCTTTTGAATTCTATATAGTAAATGTATTTGCTGTCTACACCCTCATTTCTCAGTTTCTTTAAAAATAGATTGTGTTTCTTTTGTGTGTTGATATACACATGCATATAATAAAACATATGGCATGTCAGCAATATTTGCATGTCCAGCTCAGTGAAAAATATATTTTATCATCTCTTTCAGCCATAACTCTTCCCCTTCCTAAGTTATACCACCACCCTTGACTGAGAACTCAGGAGACCCTAGAAGGGGCTCCTCTTTTGGCCTCACACTACCCCAGTGGTGGTGATCACACTTCAGTTTTGTTCTCTGTACACTTACTTATTTTGGATGCTTCATGCAAGTGGAATGTTATATTTGTCTTTTGATGATTTACTTACTTCACTCAGCCCCATGTGAACTTATAAATAAATATAGTCATCTTAAACATTTTCTTTATTACTCCACGAGATGGAGGATTTTTTTCTCGGTGCTTGAAACAATGTGCTCAAATACACTGCTGTTGGGAGGAGGGAACAGTCCCTGGCAGGGTTTTGCTCCATTGCATGAGTTACTATGTGCCCTGCAGACTGGAGGCCAGCCAATAACAGTCACGCCCAATAACGTCCACAGTAGCAGCAGTCGACACTCCATCTTCTATCTTTCTTACTGTGCGTGTCACAACACAAACACATCTTTTCTTTATACAAAACAGATTTCCTTTGTGGAAGGAAGAGGAGCCTCCATAAATGAAATAATGTAATATCTTATAATTGTAAGAGGAGCTTCACCATGCATTTGATATTAAGACATAAGAGACACAGAAAGGAAACCACCTGCTATTTCCTATTACCTGGAATTAGTGAGAACTACACAGCCTACCTCAAGGTATATGGTAATCTCTGACAACTCTATCTTTTAACTTGCTGAACTTCTATTTTTCTATGTATATATGAAATATATGTACATATATGATGTATAATATTCTTTTGGTATTTTCTATTTGTTACTTCAAAAGACTTAAAATGTACTAATCCCAACTTTGCATGGATATCCCTTTATCATCTCAAAATGTATAATACCTGAAAATTAAATTAAATTTACAATGTAAATGTATGGAGTATTCATGCAATTTTCTAAATCAACCTGTAGTTCTAGTGAGTGCACATATATTAAAATTACTCCATGAAATATTTTAGGACCTAGAAGTGAAAACATGGATAAAATATTAACTATGCTTCTGAAGATATACTGGAAGAATATGGCATTCAGATATATAAAAAAGATACATAGTTACATGCAAATAAATTTATATTCTGAAAAGGTTAATACTTAAAAGGAAGTGGTAAGTCATGGATAGTAATATCATCAAAGAAGAAGAAAATATCAAATATGTTTTTAATAGATAAAAAACAGGATGATTTTGCAGAGGGGTTACAAGGAGGAGATGAGTCAGTTAAGATACAGGGTAGGAGCTATGAAATATGCAACCTTCCTCTAGTTCCCATGCTGCCTCCCACCCACTATCATGACCCCAATTTTACCACATAAATCCAGCTAGACCACGAGATGTACAGTGAAGTTGGAAACATGGGAAACTTAGGATACATGATCCATCAAGACTAGTGATGGGAGTGGTAATACCAGGAGGGTGGAGGGATGGAGGAATGGAGATGGAGAGCCAACTTCAGGGATCTACACATAGCCTCCCCTCTGGGGAATGGACAACAGGGAAATGAGTGTTGGGACACATTGGACAGTGTACAGGATGAAAAAATAATTTGTAAATTACTAATGGTTCAAGGGGAAAGGGGGGAGGAAGGGTAATATAGGGAGCTGATAACGGGGGCCTGGAGGGAGGGAGAATGTTTTGAGAGTGATGATGGCAATGGGTGTGTAAAAGTGGCCTGAAAACAACTGATGTTGTTAGGGATTGTGATGGGAGTTGTAGGGGCCCCCCAATAAAATGATTAATTTTTTTTTAAAATGGAGGGAGGGGAAAGGGGAGTTTTTTTTTTTTAAAGAGGAGCTTATATCAAGGGCTCAAGTGGAAAATATTGGGAAATGTATGTGGAAATATGTGTGCAAATGTGCTTGATACAAATGATGTACTGAATGTTGTAGTAGCTGTAAGAGCCCCCAATAAAATAAAATAAAAAAAGCAGGATGACTTTAGGATTTACTGTTCATCAGTAGTCTTTTACCTATGCAAGAAATGTCAAAATAATTCAAATTATGAAAACTTTCAAATATTCATCAGCATAACAATAAATGACTTTATAATAACAGTAATTATTTTCAAAGCTATTGTGAAATATTGAACATTTTCAAAATATGTCAGTGAGTTAAAAGGAAATAAAGTTGATTAATTTTATAATAAATTAATAAAAATTAATATCCTGAATAAAAAAATGCCATCGCACAATTCTTGCCTATACTTCTGTTCAGCATTTCAGATATCTCTGTTTAAAATCATTTCATTATTTATATTTTCCAATCAAAGCAGTAGTCTTTAAGCATCATTGTTTTATACTACTTTCTTGTTGTTAATATATTTAAGATTATTGGCATTTTATTTTCTTTTATTGTTCATTGTAGTTTAAAAATATATTTCATGTATTCAAGTGGGTATAAGTTCAGAGTACATTCCACTCTTCTTAATTCTAATATTTGTTAATAAAATACATACATTTTTAGCTTAAATATTTAAATAAGTACTGCATTTATTTTCTATGGTAATTTTTCTTGAAGAAATAATCTTGTAATTCAAAATTCATCAAATGTACTATTTTCATAATTAATCTGCTACTCTAACAAAATTAAAAATTTGGTAAGTTTAAATTACTTACTATACCTTAACAGCCCAGAATTTAACCAATGAACGCCCAGTGAACCGTGACAGGATTATAGTTCTTCATAATTGCATTTCCATTTAGAAGAAAATATAAATGTATCAAATTAAAAGCAGAAACTTCATAAAACAATTTCCCAAGTTTATTTATAAATATTCAAATTAAATATTTTATGCCTCTTAGCTCCTTTAATTAAATTGCCTACAGTAAACTCTCTGTGATATAAGCTAGATCAATGTTAATATCCCCTTGTTTCAAGTTACATCGTAGCAATTCATTAAAAGTGTCCACATTTGGGCTGAGCCCCGGTGGTGTAGTGATTGTGTGCGGGATTGCGGCCCACTGGGACGGAGGTTCAATTCCAGCAGTGGGGCCGGGCCTCCTAATCCCTCCACTGGAGAGCAGTGATGCTCAAAAAAACCAAAAAACCAAAAACAAAACAAAAAAAAGTGTCCACATTTGAAATTAGTCCTCTATTTATTTAATATTTTGAGAGATTGCCAACTGAGTTTGTGCAAGTTCCAACCAAAATGTAGATAATACAATTTTTTAGAAAAATTACTAACTGTTGAGAGTAAAGGTGTAATATTTATTGAGACAAAGAGCAAGACATAGTTAAAATTTAATTTCACCTAAAATATTTTAAAAGAATAACATCCTGTATAATTTTCAGGAGATATGTATGTTAACTTTTAATTTTTATCTGAAAATGACAATAAACTGCCTGGTTGGTCTATATTTTCTTTGGCTGGTCTAATTGCAGAACACTTGGGTTAATTTTACCAATCATCCTTTAAAGGTTCAGACATTATGCAAACTCACTTGAGGAGGCTGTAAAGAAAGATGGCATCTACAGCCCTGCTGGAATATTTTTATCAGGCTCTTCATGGAAATGTACTTTCACTTCTTAAAGCAGTAATTGAGTAACTCGCCCGGCATACCAAATCTGGCCCACCACCTGTTGGTTAAATAGTGACCCAGGAGCTAGGAATATATTTTATATTTTTAAATAGCTTTTAAAAAAGTTTTTTTAACTGTGACACATTTAAATTTATATAGCATTCAAATTTCAGAGTTCATAACTAAAGTTTTACTGGAACATATTCCATATTTATGATTTTAATCGACAGTGGCAGAGCTGAGTACTTATGACATAGCTCATGTGGTCGACAAGTCCATGTGATGCAGAAGTTTGCCAATTCATGATTCTAAGGATGTGTGTGTGATTGAGTGTCAGAGACAGAGAGAACTTTGACAAGCACAATTGCAATTCCGATAGCATAATGTTTATCTTGTATTGATAAAATCAGGCATCACAACAAATTTCCTACCAAAATTTCTTTTATGTATTTTTCTTTCGTATTCCCTTGTGCCATTCAGTAATAACGATGTTCATCACATTGCAGATCTAGCACCACTGTCTCTATCCAGGATTTTCATTACTTTTCTCAGAATCTCCGTGCCTGCCTCCCGTATCAGCACATCTTCTTCTCCTCTCCCTCTTTCCACTGGTAGTAAATACTGGTAAACGTGGGTCACTATACATTTGTCTAGGCTCTACATTTCATATGTGAGAGATCATATAATATTTGGCTCTTTGTGGCAACCTTATTACACTCAACTTAAAGTTCTCAACTTTCATCCACAAATTTCATTTCCTTCTTATTTTACATAAAAATAGTTCTGGACACATTTATTGATATGAAATTATCTTGACTGAGAATAATAATTTACTTGTGTTTTATTGACTATGCAATGGCATTCGACTAGGCATTTAACATCATTAATAACATTGTAAAAATCCTTAGAAATTCAGAATACATAACCATGCTTGTATGGATCTATTACCTAGACAAGCAATCATTAAAACAGAACAAGGGGGAATTATATGTTTTATATTAGAAAAATTATGGATCATGATATTTATTCAAGCTGTAAGCTGAATATTCAAAAAGCTTAATCAAAAAGCTAAGAGTATATATGAAGAAGAAGGTAAAAGGAAAACGAAATCAATTAATATCAACGTCATGCACAAGTAAAAGTTGAGGAAGGTCAATCCACGGTGGTGTCAGCAGTACATCAATAAACTATCGCCAGATATTCAAGCCCAATGTAGGAAAAGACATGGCATGAGGGATAGGATTGCTGAGGTGAGGAAGATATTGGTGCAAAGAAAAGAATACAAAATGTAAAAGATGTGTCCTTATGTTTCAGTGACTATGCAAAGGCTGTGTATGTCACATGGAATTGTGGATAACCTTAAGAAAGGGCATTCCAAAACAACTTCATTGTGCTCATATAGAACTTGTATAAGCATCATGAGGAAGTCTTGTAAAAAAAAACAATGGCATATTGTATTGTTTACAATTGGGAAGGATGTGTGTCACAATTGTATCCATTCATCATATTTATTCAATCTGCATCCTAAGCAAATAAATGGAGAAGCGGCATTCTTTGGAACAAGACTGTGGCATCAACCTTGCAGGCTGATGTGATGCGATATGCCAGTAACCCACCCCTGCATGCCGAAAGCCAGGGGAACTCGAAGTACTTGCTGCTAAAGATCAACAAATACAGCTTTCAATATGGATATCAACTTTACATAAAGAAACCAACATCCTCATGATAAAATTGATACACAACATCATGATAAGTGGGGAAAAGAATGAAGTTGTTAAGAATTTTTTTTCATTTTTAATCATTTTTGGGGGGGCTCATACATCATTACTTGGATGCACAAATCAGTGCTCATGAAAACAGCAGTTATGAATTCAAACTACCATATTTACTTGTATATAAATCGAGATTGCAGCACATTTTTAATGTAGTTTTTTGTGGTAAAATTAGGTGCCTTAGGTTGTTGGGTTGTCTTATATTCTAGTATATATGGTGTGTGATGCATTGCACATGCCTGCTGTTCAAGACCACATTAATTTTTTGAAGAGAAATGAATTATTTTAAGAACAAAAGTGCACCTGAACCAAGCCATGATACTTTGAATTGCTTCATATAGATGTTTTCAAGTTGAATAAGAAAAAAGGAAGATTTCAGAAGAATTCATGAATTTAAATCATGGTTTTGTTGAAGAATATTGAAAGGATCACAAACTACAAGAAGAATAAACATACTTTTCTTATAAGAGGTACAGCTGGAATGGTCCTTTCAATCAAGATGACCAGACTTTGTTTCATGCCCTTTGGATATGTTAGCAGAAGATACCAGTCCCTGGAAAAGGAAACCATAATTGACAAAACAGGACTTCATGATACAGAGGGAAAACCTTAATGAGATGGAATAACACAGTGGCTACCACAGGCTTACCCCAAACCAGAATTGTAAGGATCATGTCACAGGACCAAATGGTATCCCTTTCCGTTGTACATATTATCACTATGATCAAGAAAGGCTTTGACAACAACTAATTAGAAAAGTAACAAGTGATAGACAATTTTGTTTGTGTGTTTTTTCATCTTATGACAGTTGGGAACAGTGGTAGAAAAACAATTTTTGTTTGTTTTTTGTGGGCATCACTGCCCTCTGGTGGTTGTGGAAGCTATCCAGGTCCCATTAACACTCTATAATGGTTTCTGTTTCTCACAGTTTCTCTAACACATATCAAGTCCTGGTGGTGCAGTAAGCACATACTGAACTTGATCCACATGGACAGCAGTTGGAAAGCACGAGAAGTTCCATGGAAGAAAGACGGTGCTTCATATTCCCATAAAAAGGAAGAATCTCAGAAACTCACAGGAGATTCCTAGGCATTAGCACTGACTCAACGGCAGTGAAGATTTTTTTTTTAATTATCATCATTATCATGGTGGGAGGGAAATGATTTCTCTTTGTGATCTTGATTGACATGTGCCGATGAATGTTAACATCCCTCTGTCAGGTTGGTGTTCTATGGTGGCTTACATGGTGCTGTGATTCTGGACGCGATGTGCCATGGGTATTTCCCAGCAGGGTCCCCATGGTGGCAGGTTTCATTGAACTTAGAGTCCCACAAACTTGGATCAAAAAATAGGGAGTCCATTTCTAATAGAATAACCGATGGAAACTTATGAATAGCAGTATAATGCTAACTTTCACTAATTTCAAGAAATAACATGTAGTCAAGAGCCAATGTTACTAAAAAAAAAAAAAATAGATCTACGCTTTGCTGAAGGCGTTGTTGAAAAACAAGGCCCCAGGAATTGATTGGGTATCATTGGAAATAGTGGATTATTTGGAGTGTTCTAGATTTAGAAACATATCTATGAAAATGAATGATTTTATTGTTATTATGTGCTAGTGAGTTAGTTCTAACTTGTAATGACGCCATGAACCATAGAAGCCGACACTGTCGTCAATACCATCCTCAAAAAACGTTATGTTTGAACCCATTGTTACAGTTACAGCATTTTATACTTCCTGAATTGAAGGATTTACAGTAATATCTATGCCTTAATTGCCATGACTAAGAATCCTGGGACCAACCTGGAGAGCAATGATGAGAATGGGCATTTTTAATTTGGTCCTGATCTTTAGGGACAGTTATGTCTCCATTGCGTATCACTGCAATGTGCTTTTTTTCATAAATATTTTTATCTCATTCAATAATGTCCATTCTATTCCTAGTTTTAACATTTTTTAACCCTAAAAGGATATTCACAAACTCCCTGCATTTGACTCAGGCTGGCGGTTTGGGACTACTGGCTGCACTTAGCAGTGCAACTGCAAGCACAATGTCTCAAGGACTCCAACGCCTATTTACTAGGTTTCTCGCTGGGTAGTCTCTCAGCTGATGCATGTGATCATGTGGTCCTTCCCTTTAGTTCTATGAATGTGGTGCATTACATTATTTAATATTCTAATATTTAGCCACCTTTGTATTCGTGGGATAAATACTACTCTTTCCTGTTAAATGATCATTTCGCAAGCATTGCAACATACTTTCATAATATTTTGTTGCTTTTAAAATCTATACTCTCTTTTAAAAAATATTTTAGTGGGGGCTCTTACAGCTTTTATAACATTCCATGAAATCTGTTCTCTTAAAATAAAATTGCTTGCAATTGCATTGTTTTGTGATTTCTTTGCGTGCCTTGGGTAACAGTGATGAGGAAGAAGTATTTCCTTACTATTTTTCTCTTGGAAAATTTTAAGAAGAGTTTTTGGACTCTTCTATAAATGTGCTAGAGTGTCCCAATGAATCCACCTGGTCCAGAGTTTTTTTGATTTTTGTTTTTTTTCTATTTGGGGGAAGTTTTTGTTTACTGATCAACTTATTTACATGCTAGGAATTTCTTAGTTTTCCTATTTCTTTTGGGTTCAATTTAAAATTATTTCCTCCTAGAAATCTGTCCATTTTGGTTAGGTTATCCAATTTCATTATGATTAATAGTTTTTACTTTATAAGTCTTTCACTTCTTTGATTGTTTTGGTATATAAATGTTCATAATATTCTCTATGATGCCTTTTAGTTCTGTGGAACCTGTTGTTACATTTAATTTTGTGTTTTATTTTAGATATATGCATCCTCTCAATATTTTCTTTGTTATTCTAGAATTTTCAATTTTAGTTAATTTTGAGTCTTTAGTTTCTATAAATTATATTAATTGTCACAGGGAAAATACATCTGAATTTATTTATACTCCATTTTCATTTTCTATATAATTTTTTGCTTTAATCATTCTTATTTCTTCATAGACCCTTGGACATAAATCCCTTCTGAAGTTCTTCAAGCTGTAAAGTTACATTATTGATCTGAAGCCTATCTTCTTTTTTGTTGCTAGTTATCTTCTTTTTTATTATAGACAGTTACTGCTATAAATTTCTCTGAGCACTGCCTTCTCTGTGTTGCAGATGTTTTTACATCTTTTAAGAATTAAATTGTTAGTTGATGATTTACTCTCTGAAAGGCAATATTAAAATTAACTAAGGGGATAGTTCTTAACTTGTTCCATATAAACTATTCTGTACATTTTGCCCTAGCGTTCAATACTTGCCTCTAACAAAGGTTTATGGTGTGTTTTTAGCTTTGTTGCAACTCTGTCACCAAGAGAACCCTCTTGAAGAATCTCTGATTAGAAGGTTCAGTGTCATTTTTTAGGCTATCAATCCTTTATCTCTGGCTATTGAATTAAATAGCTTTAGTCAGTATTTGTCTCCTTCTGCCTCAGTTTGGTTGCTGTTTTTGTAGATTTATAGTAATGCAACCACACATAGTTAAATTGTCAAAGAGATAGTTACTCTTAAATTAGATCATGAGAATAAAGCTTCTTCAAAATCATATTGTGATAGTATTAAAATCCAGCCTTAGTTCACTATAACAAGTTTTAAAGGATATAGGAACCAGACCTAACTTCTGAGTCAAAGATTGTATAAGGATTACCCCAGGCAGAAAATAAATGAATTCTTTTGAAAGAAAACTACACGATGCATCATGGACTGATATAGAAAAGAAACCCATAGGAACAAATGGCCCCATTTAATTGGATTTTGTGATAATACATAGCTTACAATAAATATCAAGAAATGGTGCTGGGCAGGAATGTAACTCTTTAGGGAAGTATTAATAGAGACTTTAAAGGGGATGGTGGAATAAATGAAGAATCAACGAACCCAAGGCAAACCAGAATGAAGGCCAGGGGGGAAGCAAGCCACTGAATATCAAAACAGGGAATAAAAAAGGTATAGGACATTCATAGGAGGGGGCAAGAGAAACACTTGTCATGAGCAGCTGAGTTCTGGAGAATAGAAAACAGCTTTACCCAACAGCAGGAGATGCTTTGTTTCACTCTCTATATTAGTCTGTATAAAAGTAAAATGAAATGAAAGAAGTTTTGTCTGCAAATTTTGTTGGCTCAGAAAAGATATCAGGAAATGAAGAATATCGTGGGGATTTAATTCACTCATTTGTTTGTGTGCTTGTATTACACATGCTAAAGAGATTTTCAGAAGAACTTATGTAAAAAACCAAACCATCTTTTAAGGAGTACATTCTGACTTCTGAAGTAGCGAATTGCTGAAAACTTCTCTACACTTTTAAGATCTATAAAACTGTTTTGTTCTCCATTCAATTAAAATAAGAGTGTTTTCAGAGGACCTGAACACTATAGAACATTAAGAATGAAAGGCAATAATAATTAACACTGTTGTTGCCCAAGTGTGGGTCCTGTAGGCTCTAAAAGTTGTATCAATCATGGTACTTGGAACGGTCATCATATTTTTGTTCCTTTGTATCTGTATCTTGTTTAATCATCCTCTTCATTTCAAGTTTTATAGTAACCACATAGAATTTTGGTATTAACTCATCAATATAATCCTTATTATCACATTCCACATCAAACAGTGGAGAAAGAGAAGATAGCATTTTTTGGGGGGTGGGGGCATCACTGCTCTCCGGTGGTGTAGTTGGAGGCCCAGCCTTTGCTCCGTGGAGCTGGAATTGAACCTCCATCCCAGTGGGCCGCAGTCCCGCGCACAACCACTACGCCACCTGGGCTCAGCTCGAGAAGATAGCATATTTAACAATAGCAAATATACTTCATTTCCCCCTCTTTTGTCCATTCTTTATTCTCTATGATTTCACCATCACCTTACCTAGCCATGCTGTTAGATATGGTGAGAGGGACAACTTATTTTCAAAGGATTTTACCCTGGGGTGTTTTTCCCTGTGGGATGGTAAGTCAATTATTAAATTTCTCTTATGAGATTTGTTAGTATAAAACTATGATACTAGCTTAATCTAACCAAGCCTTTTAATTTGTTTTACAACAATTCATCAAGTTATTTAAGATATCATGATCTATTAATGCTGTCATACAAATTTCTATAATTTTTCTCTACTTAGAGTGATCATATACAATATGTATGATGCCTTACAAGAAGTGCATAATTTTAATATTGTTGTTATAAATATCTGGATATTTTCTATATTATGACATAAGTATCTTTTATGCATGTTTTATCCCAATTATTGAACACTTTATGATTTTGGAAGCAAGTTTACAATAAGATTTGAACTATTGCCCAGTGTGTAATAATACTGACAATGTATTAAGGTTTCTCTTAGTGCAAAGTCTCAGTACCTTTCATGATGAAGAAATCATAAATAAAAGAATTCATCATGAATATAAAGGCATAGAAATCAGTTATATAACCTTAAAATAAAATATACAAATTTACATTAGCTAATATTACTTCAAAAATGTACAAATATAGAGATGGATGTTTGCTTTAGTATATCCTATGTATGAATGCCACGAAGCACCCTTAGGTGTGTTAAAAACAGAAATAACATAGCAGATAACTTTACAAAATTGTAAGATACAACTAAACTTATTAATATTTTTCATTTTGGTTAACTTCTGACTGACAATGTTCACTTCTTTTATTTTTGTGTGTGATGACTATTTTTTTTTTTGGTGGCGCATCACTGCCCTGGTGGGAGTAAGAAACCCAGCCTTGTCCTGGAGAGCTGCAGCTTTATTTGAACTGTCAACCCTGTGGGCTGCAGTCGCAGACACAACCACTAGGTCACCAGGGCTCAGCTCACTTTTATTTTTTAACTAGTTTAACTTTTACACAGGATGTCTCTTTCTATATTTTATATTACTTGCATTCTTGACATTTTTCCTCTCACTAGTTTAATATTTTAATAGTCTTTTAAGTGATTTTAGAGTCATTTAAGCTTGAAGTTGTATCAACAATTGAATAATAGATTTCTGGCTCAATTTGAATTACAATTTATCCTTTTATGGGCACAAAATAGTATTATTTGGGGGGGGGCATCACTGCTTTCCGGCGGTGGGAATAAGAGGCCCAGCCCCGCTGCAGGAATTGAACCTCCGTCCCAGTGGGCCGCAGTCCCACGCACAACCACTACACCACCAGGGCTCAGCCCATAGTATTATTTTTTTTATTTAATAGGTTTCTGTAGTATGTATTTTTGGATTATTTCTTCACACTATCTCTGCATTTTCCTTTTGGAAAACTGTTCTAAAATGCCTTACTTTGAACAAATGTGTGTTTGAGATTGTTTTTTGTCTGTTAATAGAAAAGCTACAAAAACATAGCTGGACAAAGATGGGTGGGTGGCAATCATTTTCTCCTCACAGCATTTCAGTGTCTCTTGTCTCCTCAACTGATTCAATGCAGAAGACTGAGGTCAAGCTGCCTTATTTTTCTTTCATTAGTAATTAGTGATTTTGTCTTGCTTGGATATGTATAGTATTCTTTCTTTACTGGAAAATGTTAACATTTCACTAGAATCTCTTCATCAATTTTACATGACATAAATAGACATAAAATTATTTACAGAAATATATACAAAGTGTACCCCCCCAAAAAAAATCAGAATTGCACTGGGGATAGCAGGGCTTTCATTGTATAATTTTTTTTCAAGGTGAGCATCAAGCAACTCTCTCTGAGTTAGTGCACCCAGTGGCATTACCTGGGGAGGTTCTCTCTGCTCACAGTGAATTTTTTCATGAAAGCAATTTCCCCAAAAACTTGTTTTTTTGTGATGGTCAATTTAAGAAGAGAGTGTGAAGCTGTGTATTTTTGTTTCCCACTCAGGAAAAATGCTGCAGAAATGTTGTGAGGTTGAACATAGCTTATAAGACAGCACCATGGGAAAAACTCAAACGTCTGAGTGTTTTTCTCATTTCAAAAAATTCTGTCATAGGATGATAAACCTAGTTTTGGATGTCTGTTGATTTCCTGAATAGACAGCAATGTCAACAGATAGAACATTTGGAGTTTGTTACACCAGAGCAAACAGTAACCAAACTTTCTATTTAGAGATTCTGAAAAGGTTACACAAGGGTGTGCAACAAAAAGACCTCGGTTGTGGCCGTGGGGACTGATTTTGCCACCATGCCCAGGCAGCTGCTCATGCAGTCACCTCAGTGCTCCAGTCTTTCGCCTAAAATGCCATGCCTCGTTTGCCCAACACATCTTATTCACGTGACCTTGCTCTGTGCGACTTCTTTTTGTTTCCGTGAATGAAGAAGGACATGAAAGGATGTCATAGGAGAGGTAAAGAGAAAAATTAGGAAAGCACTATCAGTCGTGCAACTTTTAAAAATGCTTCCAAGAATAAAATTGTTTATTTGACAAATGTATTAAGTGGAGTGGAGTGTACTTTGAAAGTGGTAAGTTTGTTTTGTAAAGAAATACATAACTTTGAAAAAATGATTCACTTTTTTGGGGGGCAACTACTCATGTATTTTAATTTAGGACTTCCTCAGTTTAAATATTTTTTCATCTACATTAATCATTCAGATAGAATGATTCCTCTTAAATTGATTCCTACAATGTGTGCACATGTAGTTACTTCATGCTACTTGATGTCATATACTTATTACATGTTTTCTAATCTATTATTAAAGACATTTTTTTCTTACCAATAAAGCTAACTCATGAGTCCCAGAGATCTAATCAGTATAGTAGGGACCAAATACTGAACAGATAAAACACTATTGAATGCCTTTATTTTCAACCATTGGTAAGCTTTTTAATGTAGATACTTTATTTAATTTACTCATAAACCAATAAGGTTCAGATTATATCACCCCAGATTCCTCATGGTTTACATACAATTAATTTAATTTTGTAATTTATTAGAGTATTTTCTACTCATTTTCATTCAAATTTCCTAGTTCTTAATCTTTCTAACTTTCCTTTCTAGATCTTCAATTAAGATCCTCTACCATTTTATACACACACAAAAATGCACACATCTATATAGATAGATAGATAGATAGATAAATTTATAATGAATATTATTCTGATTTTTTTTGCAAGAGACTATGGAACAGAAGCCATATTCTTATTTTTTCTCCAAGTGCAATTTCATTCACCACTTAAATACTGATATAATATTTTAATATGCAAAACTTTTATTTCTCATTTTAGTTTATATTTTATTTTAATTTTCTATTTAGCCTACTTCAAAAGTGCATATGTTAAAAATCTTGCTACAGGGTTGAGCGTTGGTGGTGTAGTGGTTGTGCGCGGGACTGTGGCCCACTGGGATGGAGGTTCAATTCCAGCAGTGGGGCTGGGCCTCCTACTCCCACCACCAGAGAGCAATGATGCCCCCCCCTAAAATAAAATCTTGCTACAGGGTAAGTCTCTGATGGACTGATAGCTTAAAAGCTAGCAAAAATTATAAATAAAAGTTGTTTTAAGAAATATTATAGTAATGTAAACCTGAAGAAGTAGTACAAATTATATTAGGGCCCCAAATATACTGACCAAAAATTAATGTCTTTATGATATAAAAAAGACATAGATAACAAAAGTAATCATTTAATAGAAGACATATTTCATGACATAATATGATGCTGATGAAAAGAAATACCACAATTCTATTATTGCTTTTGCTTACTGCTCAAATAAAATAAAATTTGAATTATTTTGAATTTATCATTTTATTGGGAGTTTCTTACAAATCTTATACCAATCCACTGTTCAATAGTATTAAGCTTTCTTGTGCATATGTTGTCATCAATATTTCCCCCAAAATTTATTTGTACTTGAGTCCTTGGTATCAACTTCTCTGCCCCCCAACCCCACTTCCTTCACTATACTCCCACTCTCATTATACAACTTGCACTTAAAGTGCTATAAATTAGATTGTAAAACATTTGTAAATTTTATATTCACTAAGGAGCTTTAGGGATACTTAATTTTAGACCATTTCATTAAGTAAACATGCCTTCCCATGAATTGAAAATCCTTACAATTCTTGTTGTGAGATAATTTTGAATTATGGAATTCCAATATGTTATTGAGTAGAATTTCACTGGGTTTGGACCTGCAATCTTGACAAACAGGAATCACCAGACCTTTCCTTTATGTTACCATTGAGCACAAGCCACCTGTGCTCTCTAAAGACCTATAAGTGTAGTTGCATGATTGACATTAAATGGACATAATGGAACCATTATGGAACCATAATGGAACAATTATTTCATGGACTAATATACCACAAAAGTATCAGCCTGTAGAACATTGGGACTAGGTGGTGCCTGGCAGTCACTATTAACTGTTCCACCAAAGATTGCATTAGAAGCTCCTCGAGAGAGTGTGAGGAAAATAGTGAACAGAATCCAACATCATCAAATTGACCAGGTCAATTGGTTGAACAGAAACAGTTGGGTACAGATGTGTGGGACACTCAAAACTATAGTTCTTAGGTACCCTTAAAGCCTGGAACTTAGCACATCCCCATTTCAGAATTATTAAGCAGTTAAAATAAGATAGATGATAGATAGATAGATAGATGATAGATAGATAGATAGACAGATAGATAGAGCAGCATTTACCTCTGAATAGAGGATTTAGAAATAAGGAGAAGCAGAGACAGGAAACACTGGAAAATTAAAATAGGTATAAACTACTGAGATGATTAAAATAGGTATAAATCATTAAATGTGAAATATAATCTTCTCCGTAACTCTTATAATTTGTCACAATGGAATTAAATATACTTTTTATATCAAAGGGAAAAGTATGTAAAATGCTGACCCACTACCCTTAATTCTCAGGATACTATCTTATTTCCAGCAGTGCTTCTTCCAAAACAGTCCCCAGCCATCCTGGAGAAGCCCATGCTTAGTAAATCAAAGGGTCAGTATACACACACATGCGAGCGCGCGCACACCCACACGCCCCCCCCCACACACACACACGAGAAAACCTTTAATTGAAATGAATCAACATAGTGGCTATAAGAATAGACGTAAACACAGCAGTGATTGTTAAGCTGGCACAGGACTGGGCAGTGCACTTACGGCTGCTAGGAATTGCTTGTGACTAAATTGAAGAGAGAACAATGGCAATAGGTTAGGTATGAAGAGTCCCGAAGGAACAGTGATGTAGTGCTTAACTCAGGGGTGCTCAATGTGTTCATCTCAATCTACTATTCAATCACAAATGTATGTGGGCAGATTGCAGGACATCAACAAAATAGACAAGCCTATCATCCACCCCAGTACTTAACTGATATACAACACAATACAATCAGATGCAATCTTAGTTGTCAAACGGCATGTAACAATAACTGTGCTAAGTGCAGCAAAACTGACAAGCTAAGTTATCGCCAATTTGACCTTGTTTGTTTGTTTGTTTTTCCTCTTAAATGTAAGGAAGGGTATTAAAATGAGTGTGTGGGAGGATGGTCGACGGCTGGACCAAGTAAGAAGACAAAAACATATATCACTTTCACACAGAATGGGAGATTGTGACACTACAAGCTGACATTGAGCTGAAGTCCAGAGCACATGAACAGTTCTGGAACTTACTCGCAGAGGGAAAGTATCCAAATATGAGAAAATGTGCTACCTCCTTGATTGCATTATTCAGCTCTACTTATTTATGAGAGCCAGCCTTTTTCCAAATAAATATAATTAAGTCCAGTACTGTTCCCCCGTTGGAAGTTCTCTTGAGGCTGACTGTCAGCAGCTACTTTCCAGTCTGTGCATCCCTGGCTCATTCCATTCAGTGCAAGTCATCAGAGAAAACTCAGGCAATGACAAAAAATACATACATAGTCAATTGCTGCTACAATGTTGACACATGTGGTTATGCAAGGTATATAGACATACACTGTACATGCAAAGAGTTCTCAATGCATTTATGAATAAATGTAATAAATAAATTAAAATAAATGTATATTTTGCATTTTTTTGTGGGTAGACCATTTTGACTTGATCATTTTATAAGTAGTTTGCATGCTGAAAAAGTGTAAGCACCCCTGGCTTAACTGTTAACCAAAATATTGCCTCATCCCACCAGTTACTCCATGGTAGAGAGATGTGAAAATATGCAACTGTAAGGAAGCCTGGGGACTCTCAAGGCGCAGTGCTATTCTGTTCTGCAGAGGTGCTGTGAGTTACAATGGATTATAGCAATAGGTTTAATTTTTAAAAAACAAAGATTTGAATCCAAGGACTGCTCTTGGGAAGAAATATGGGACACTCTACTTTCTTTTTGTTTTGTTTTTCTGGGCATCACTGCCCTCTGCTGGGAGTAGGAGGCCCAGCCTTGCTCCTGCTGGATTTGAACCACCAACCCAGGGGGCCGCAGTCCCGCACTCAACCACTACGCCACCGGGGCTCAGTCCGGGGCACTCTACTTTCATAAAGATTACAACCTTGAAAAATCCTAGGAGGAAAGTCTGCTACATCCTGGAGAGTCACTGTGAGCCAAAATTGACTCAAAGGTGATGGGTTGGTACAGGGAGGTTAAGACTATTCGGTTATTCAGGAAGGGACCACAGTGATCTAATCACAACAATGGAATTGGTTTGGGACTGGTAGTAAGAGATAAAGGAAGTCTACAGGTTTAGGATTCTCTAGGTCAGTGTTCATGCAGCTTTCTGTGTCTGCAGTTACTCAGGAACACAGCTTGAAAATAGATCATAGGGAACACATTATTCCAGGTCACCAAGCAAGGGAAGAGAAGTCTAAAAGACTTCAACTGTCTGGTCTCCAAAATGAAACAAGGTACTTTACTTATCTGACCAATGACAAAAGTAATTACATAGTTTCTACCTATGTTGAAGAAAAAATGCTGCACTGAGTTATGGCATTGGGAAAAATATTGCATGCACTATGAATTTCAAGAAGAACAAACAAACCTATCTTGGAAGAAGAATGCAGTACAAGGATGTAGGACAACAAGACTTTCTCTCATGAACTTTGTCCATATTATTAAGAGGAACCCATTCCACAGAATGACCTCCCACAAGAAAAAGGAGGAAGACCATCAAGGAGTAGCTCAACAGACCTGGCAGCAATGGCCTCCAATCTAAGAGTTGGTCATGATGGCAGGAGTCCAGAAGTCTCTCATCCTGTCTTCCGTGGGACTGATTGGATCAGAAACAACTCCCTGGCACCTGATAAGAATAATTTTTTGTTGCTGTCAGGTGCCATCAAGTTGGTTCTGACTCCCAGTGACACTATATACAGCACAATGAAAGGCTGCCTGATCCTCAGCCATCTTTTTGTTTCTTGCCTCAGCCATCCTTACCATTGTGTTTGAGCCCATTGTTGCAACCCCTGTGCCAGTTCATCAGCAAAGGACCTTCCTCTTTTTCTCTGCTCCTCTTCTTTACCAAGCTTGATGTCATTCTCCAGGGACAGGTATCTGCTGAAAACGAGGGTCTGCTGAAAACATCTACTAACATGCTCCTTAATATTTTGAGACTCGATAAATACTTGTGCCACATAATCCAACTCAGCCTGCTAAATGGGAATTGTTTCTCTACCTTGTCGGTGGTTTCTGAACTCTTTAGTTGGAACATGATGAGCCATTATACTCACATAGCTGAATTCAAAATACATGTTTTTCAGTTACACATAAAGTAATTCTTATGCTTTAGGATTCAAATGACATTTTAATACCTGAGAAAAATGAATGCTGTGAAAGAAAATATTGCTTTTAGGTAAATCAAGGATATTATATAATTATGTAATTAGCACAATAAATTTAATTATGTAAATAGAACAATATATAATCACACTATTAACATAATATAATAATTATGCAATTATCCCAACAAATCTGTGATAGTTATTGTCCATGTCAAAATACATATGCATTGTTCTTCTCCTTAAAATATATAATATTTCCTCATTTTCCCACCAGGGGTACATGAATTCATTTCACCACATTTCTTTTGCTTGCTTTCTTTCTATTTTTGCCATTTTCTTATAAGCTTCTTTTGAAACAATAAAATAAACATGATAGATGTTGATTTTGATAAAAACATAAAGCACAGATGAGGCAATATTTTGCAGCAGTGTTTGATTAAATATATTATGTCATGTTAACATATTACAATAAATAATGTATGCATTTTATATTGCTACCCATACATATAAAAGTGTATCATTTATTTTAAAATTGAGAAACCTCACTATTTGATATTTAAATATTAAGCATTCATGATGTTACTTTTAAGTGAAAAACTGCAAAGATCGATGATTTTGGAATAGTGACTCATAAAGAAGAGCAAGAAATATGAGGCAATTTTATTAAAATCTTATAGAATTACACAATATTGATTAAATCCACATGATCAGTGATTCATCCTACAGAATTATAGTACACACCCCATCTCAAGGGACAAATACTAGGATTGTGGGTGAAGGGATAAATTACAATAATTAACATATTATGGGCTTGTGGGGGTATCAGGACATGGGCGGAAGGGTAGTAAGGGGAACTGACATCATGGGGCCAGAGAAGAAAAATAATATCTTATAATTGTTCATGGTGTATTTGTGGTGTACATATCACATACTATAATAGATTCATGGATTTTTATAGATTCATGGATTTTTATAATATATGTAAGAGCCCCCAATAAAATGATTTATTCATAAACAAAGAAGACAAAACATATTGCAGACTAATAGAAAGACATAATACATGACAAGTTTGGCTAACTCATTACTTTTAGCTTATCATCTGTTTTTAGCAGTGGGAAATTGAAACTATGTTCTCCTTTTGTATTTTTCATGAAAAGTGGATAAAACGTGAATTGCTTTGTACTCATTATCAATTAAAAGCAGAGTGTTTTTAATATTAGAAGGCACTAAAGAAAAACTAATAGCTTTCCAAGTCACTGAATTTAGTTAAGAGTAGTGTCATGATCATTCCTCATGCTGTGGCACACAAGGTCAGTAAATGGAAACACCCAGTGATCAGGCAACAATTCTTATAGAGAATTTCAGTCTCAGAAACTCATGGGAGCAGTTCTTCTATAGGATATCTATGCACTATCATACCTTTGCAGATGGAACAAAATAATAATTAGGCAGCCATAAATTCTATCAGTCACCTTTGAAAGCTAATTTCACCATGCCACTGTTATTTTCTAGAATTGACTACCGGAAGGAAAATCCATTGCCTTCACCATTGATTAGATCTCAGTCCTTGGATATTGCTTTTGAAGGAAGAAGTACCAAGAGACACATGATAATAAAAAGAACTAAAGGTTTTCAAGAAAGCTGGTTATTAGATAATTAGCTTTATCATCAAACTATTCAAAGGTATACTGAAATGTAGTGCATAGTAAAAGACTTCTTACAACTTACTCTCATGAAATTTAAATCTACAACTAAGAGTGCTGTTTTTCTTTAATGTGAATTGTGAGCAAGCTATAGACTAGAACAGAAATTTTTGAAATGAAATAGTTTGCATGTGTTTATTAAATATATTTCTTCTTTTAAATATACCAGAAATGTATTTAATGCTTGCTTGAATACATTTTGTAGAGAGCTTGGGACTGTTAGCTTTGGGTGTCTTTAGTCAGGCTCAAGGAGGCACTGAGTGACAGAGAATGCCAATCTGGAGATGTCAGAAGGGAACCACAGGCTGGATGTTTGGACTGTTCTTGGTTGGAAGACCGTCACCTCTCCTGAGAGGAGGCCACTCCTTTATAAAAAGTGCTCGGGGCATTGGAGTTACTGTGCAAAACCAGCTGACACTTAGGGGAACACTTGAAGAGCTGGTTCGTGGGTGCATTTAAATACTTGGAAATAACAAAGAGTCGGCACTGAACCTTTGCATACTGGAAATCTTTCGCATCTAAGGTTTGCACAGTCCAGCCAGGAAGGGCTGCATTGTGGTCCTGGAGTTGGACTCGGTTTCCCACAGTTGATCTTTAGCTTCGGCGTCCACTTCTTCAGCAGAATCATCCCCGCCCACTTCCTCAGTTTCTTTCTCAAGCCTCTTGAGCTGCCTGGCATGCTTGGTCTCATCTGTATCGATGACCATTTTGGGCTTCATCTGAACATTGAAGATCCTCCTCTTTTCTTCGATTTTATCCTTGATAAGAGAGACAGGCCTTCTGTTTCCTCCAAGGCGGACGTAGCCATCACATACTGAGGAAAAGCTGTTAGGCTAATTGTGATGGGCATGGTTTCTGTGAAGCAGTTCAAGCCTGCTCTCAGGGCTTCCTTCACAGCATCAATGTCATTGTAATCATAACGAGCCACTTAGATGTCTGCTCAGATTTTAAGAGCCTGTGGAGTCAAATGCCTATTGTCAATGAGTGCTCACTTTGCATTTTCATTCAAATCTAAACTATCTAAAATAGCTGGGTGTGAGACTCCATGCTTAAATGTATCATAGGCATGGACTCTTCCTGTACTTGTCATCAAATACCCCAGCGGTCTTCTGGAACAGGCTGTCCAGCCGCTCATCCTTGGTGTATTCTAACACCTCAGCCGCATGACCAAGGATGCTGTAAACAGTTTGGGATTTTGAGAATGTGTCTTCATATTTGATTGCTGCCTCTGGAGATATTCTTCTTTTGTACTAATCAATTTGTCTGTGGCAGTTATGTGCTTATATTAATTTTATCATTGAAATATAGGAGTGGAGTCTGGCCTGTTAATCTGGAGATAGCCATTGAGTAGCCAATGAGGCCTCTGTGTGGGCATGGTTTTCACCTGAGACTCCTGGGAAATCTCGCGGTATTTCCCTCATGAAGATGAGAAGCTATCCTCCCCAGTTGTTGGGAGTTAGTTTCAGAGATGATTAACCACAAGCAACACAGAATGGCGGTGGCTGGGAGGCTAGAGTAGCCGATGGAGAGACCACATGGCTTAGCCCTGATGAAGACAGACCTCTGAAGCTGGAGCGGCATGCTGTTGATGGACCTGAGCCCTGGAAGCGAGGAGCCATGGGGAGTCCCCTGCCAGCGCCAGAAGTCTGCACCCACTGACCTGTGACTTCCTGAGTCGGAAGCACACTTTATAGACTGATTTTGGGCATATGGGTTATTATTCGACTTATGACTTTGCACTGGACTGGATTGGGATGCCTTCTTAGGGTCACATTTCTTTTGTGACCCTTTCCTTACACCTATATGTGTGTCTCTGAAATTTGTTCCTCTAGTCTAGACGGACTAACTCAGTATCCTTTCTCTTTGTTCACTCGAATGACCACCACACATTCATTCCTGCAAATTCGGATGACTTTCCTTATAGAATGGATCTGCCTTCTGGACAGCTCCCTCAGAAGAATCATGCCTTCAATATTGCTGTACTCCAGCAAGCTGCCATAGGTCCCCATTTCTGCAATGGACCTCACATTCACCATCAGGACATCTCAGGGACATGTGCTGATCAAACCTACAACTGAGACTCAGCACCCCGAGTTATGTGTGTGAGGCCTGCACTAGTTTCTCATGTCAAACGTGATTATATGTTCGGGAGATAGATTGAACAAATCTCCTACTAGGATATAACTTTGTTGTACAACATTCTTGATAATAAATCATGAAGTTTTTTCTTGTCCTTTTCACTCAACTGCCTCGTGTTCTATATATAAGATCTGAATGAACATGATGAAGTGTTCTAGAATTATCATGCTTATCAAGGTTAGCCATGGTTTATGATGGTCTGAACCATCAATGCCTTTCAACATCAGCAAAACACTAGTGAACATCTTTCTTGTAGTCTCTGCTTTGAGCCACGATCCATCTGGCATCAGGTGTATCTTTTCTGAACTTCTGGCAATTCCCTTTAAATATATTACTGCAACCATTGTTGGATGATCTTCAGTAAAATTTTACTTGTTAGCAATGTGTTGTTCTGTAATTTGAGCAACAGGCCTAAATATGAACCTCTCCTAGTCAGTTGGCCAAGTACCTGCCTTCCAATTTTCTTAGCTTAAAGATAGCATACTTGCAGAGGTTCATCTGTTTTATGAAACATTTCAGTTGGTGTTCTATCAGTTCCTGGAGTCTTGCTTTTGGCTAATTCAGTATTTGCAGCTTGAGCATTTTCCTTCAGCATTTCCTTCAGCATTTTCCTTGGTTGAAGATTATATGCTATCTTCTGAAATGATTGATTGTGAACTGTACAAGGGAGCTCTTTTGTGAGGGTGTTTTAATGGTCAAACTATATGAGTATCACTACTAGCAAAAGGACAAGGGGAAGGGCTCTACTGTAGTAGCTACTCATTAGGCTGCTGACTGCAAGGTCACAGTAGGAAGCCACCAGGTATTCAGCAGGAGAGTATGAAACTGTCTACTATAAAGAATTACGATCTCAGAAATCCACAGGGGCAGTTCTGCTCTGTCCTGTTGGGTCTCAATAAATCTGAATTTACTTCATAGCAGAGAGTTTAGTTTCAGTTTCTGAACAATGACCTTCATTGAAGAGCTTCAGAGTATAATCAAAATCTGACAAAAATTTTAAGTACCTCATGAATTGATAATACACCAATGAAACTTTTCAGTTTGTATCTTGAATCATATTTGCATCATTTATTTAGAAAAGCAATGCTAAATATTTAAACATGAATTTGAACTTTTCAATTCATTAGATACTTCTTAACTATTCCTTATTTTTACTTCTAGTAAACTGTGATGACACAAAAATTTCTATTGTATTTATATTCTAGTAGTTTCCTTTCTAGGTAGCTTCATCCTGCCATTGTGTGACAAAGAATTATTTTTCCTCATTCAGATGCAATTTTTAAAAAATATCTTAAAAATTTTTTATTTTATTTTATTTTATTTACCTAGGATATGAAAGATAATTCAGAGAAAAACATAAGCTAGTAACACCCTTTTTTTCCACCTAGGAACTCTTTCACTGCTTTATTTTATCTAAACAACAAAGAGTTTGTAAATATATAAATATAACTGTAAAATATTTGTAAAGCACATATTTTAGTAATTATGTCAATATTCATTTCATTCTATAAATTGATTTGTTTTCTAACAGTTTAAAATATATTACAAGTAACCAAGCCATTTGTTTTTAGTAAATTCTTATATACTCAATATTAAATATCAGAGTAATAGAATAATATATAGAGAATATAGTATTACATATATGTAAATGGATAAAAACATTTCTATTTTTTTAATGAATAATATAAACATATGTCTTAATTTGCTAGGACCTAGTCATAAGTGAATCTGTTTTGAAAACAACAAAATTTTGAAGCTTGAGCTTCAATACAGTCTTAAATACAATAATTTCGTGGGAACACATCCACCTTATGCTGTCTACAAACTGCATGAGCTGGGGGTACATTTGATTTTGTCTGAGAGATACCTGTAGATTATCCTATATTTTGTCCAAATCCACCTACCTCTTCATTATTTAGAAATAGCACATCATTTCTTTTTCCTTTCCCTCAAAACAAAAACAAACCCAAAACACATTTATCGTGCTAGCTTGGTATATACCTGCCTTGTCTTGTCCTTCTTTCCAATACATTTCTCCCAGTCTCTAGTGCTTTCTGGTTGCCCCATAAGCCTCAGCACTTGAAGGAAGTTAAAGGATATTAAAAACAAACAAACAACAACAAACAAACAAAACACACACACAGACACACACCTACTCTCCTTCAATATATTCTGACTCATAGGGACCCATAGAGAGCATAGAGAGCAGAACTGCATAGTCTCCTAGGTTAGGCAAGCATTACAGAGATCCATGTTCTGATCCACACTCTGGTCTCTTAGGCAATGATTACAACCCTCAGACCATGGTTCTCTCTCTTGGCATGCCCCCCACCCCCCACCGCTTTGGTTCTATGAACATCTATTGACCCTTTGGGCTCAGGTTCACCACAGCCTTGTGCTGTAGCTAACAATGCAGGTTAAGATGTAGGAACTGCTTTGCAGCTGTGCTGGAGCCTTTCAGTGCCACCCAGGGGGCTGCCTTGCTTACTTAGGGAATAACTGCTTTCTGCATATAGAATTACAGGAGCTTCATGCTACTACTAGATTTTAGGTTTCTCTTCAGTTCTTCTATCACATACAATTCATTTTCATGCAGGCAATTGTACGTTACTGACATACCTTTAATAGTTTCTGCCTTGTTTCCAGAACTATTTGTGATATATTTAATCAAAAATCTATGCTGTGTAAAAAAAAGTTGTATGTAGTTTAAATGCAGCAAATGGAACTTTTATTTTGTTAGCACTGTCATTATCATTTGTGATCAAATATTATTTAAAGTAGATAAATACTATTTGTTAATGTATTTTTTAAAAAATATGTATCTGTGCCTGCTTTAAAAAGACATGATTTCAAAGCATATTGATTAAGTCTGAGAAAATGTTTAAGATAATTTCATCTGGTTTCTTTAAAGAGAGATGCCTGAAATATATACTATGCATAGTCAAAGACTGTACAATTCTTTGTCTTTCTTGTGATGTAGTATGATAATTTCATCCCCAAGAATCCTGTTAAGAGTTTTCCTTGGAAAGAGACATTCCCATAAAATGATTCTACCAGTCTGAGTTTCTATGGTCAAGTATGTTTGTGAAAGGCAAACATATGCTATTAATTACTCCTTTGGTATTAATACTGGATTATTAAAAATAATCTTAAATCTCCTAATTGTGAATTGGGTGAGGATTTAGAGAAGAGATCATTTTCACTCGATAATTCATGTGCAGTGTGTTTCATCTCACTGCATATCATCCCTACAATACCGTAGGGTCACTGAGACCATTTTCTGCCTGCATCTCAATTCCGTTGCTCCATCTGAATGCTGTCCTTTGATAAATGCTGCCCTTTGGATCTCAGATGACTTATTCTAAGGTCAGCTCTCCTGTCTAGTACCCGTGTCCCTCTTGCAGATGTGTCTACTAGCTGAAAACACAGTCACAGGGGTGAGGCTTTTCCACACCTAAGGGTCATAATCTAACCAGTTCCAAGTGTCTCTATCTGACCAGTAAGACTAGTCATTTTTATAAAGTTGAGTTCCTCCGCCCCCACACACTTTTGCTCTCATTCCACTTAGGGCCTCAAGGTGGGATCCCTTTCAGAGCAACTGGTAGTGCCAACTGTCCACCACCGACTTCTTCTGGTCTCAGGGTCTTAGAGGCTGATGTTTAAGTGGGCCATTGTTTAGAACTGTTTTCACATATTTTCAATTCACCTCCCTCTTCTTGTCTTCGGACAGGGCACATCTACTAGTTACACCTTAGCTGGTCACTTGTGAGTTCTTAAGCCCTCAGTCACCACTGACAAGAGCAGGACACAGAACATTGTCTTTTTATCCCTTGACCTTGTGTCCCATGATGCAATGATCCTAAGCTCTCATGCTTAGCACCTCAACCTCTCAAGCCATTTGGCTGTATCTAAGGAATTTTATCATGAATTCTGTGTCCTAAAATAATTCTATTTATTAGAGTTCTTTAAAGGTGCAATCTGGAAAGAGAGAGATAATTGGAGTAATGTTCAGGTGCATGGTAAAAATGGAGTAGGTTCCTGATGATAAGCTAAGTCTGAATGTGTGTTTTTTTTCTTATTCAAAATTTCTTGTCTTTTTAAAATCATTTAAAAAAATTAAATAACTTCTATTGGCATATAATTCAAATATCATCCAATTCACTTGTTTTCTTCCCTTCTATACACATTGTTATTAGCTCTGCATCCTGCCCCCAGCCACCGGCTTCCCCTGTCAAATCCATGAAGAATCGTTAGTTCAGTCTCCATAGATTTACCTATCCTGATAGTCATTATAGAAAAACATTTAAGAACTCAACTAACTAAATGAGAACAGCTTTAAAATGACATGACAAGCCTTTAATACCCAGACACTATGTGATAGCCAAGTACCATTGTGTTCCTTCACCTCAGTTTGCTATAGCATGCATTTCTTTAATTATGTTTTGATGAAGAAGTTCATCAAGCAGGGTTATGCCAAAAGAATTAATTGCTCCTAGATTGGAGCTAGCATTAAGTGCAAGTTCTCTAAATCTATTCATCGACCTATGGATTTTGGTTCACCTTAGAGACACATTGTCATTTGATATTAGCTAGCATTATCAAACATCCACCTGGGATATAAAGTAATTCTATTGACAGTGTCATCAATTTAACCAATGGTATAGAATTTAAAGAACTGCTGAGAAAATAAAATTATACCAGTATAGACCGAGTATAAAATGATTTGTTGCTTGAAACAGATTAAACTCTTAAGTGATTGAACACTATTTGTACACACAATGGGGTTTTGTGATAGAGGAAAATATTCAATATCAAGAGACAGCCCATAGTCATGGAATACAGGCAAATATAACACAGCCCTCACTATGTAATAGCATTTCTATCTTTTAGGAATGATGACATATTCAAATACTTCAGCCAGGAAGGCAAGAGAGGAGAGGCAGCGGCCATAGCTCGTAGTGGTACTTACTGCTTCTCCTGTTCTACAATTTGCTGATAAAAATTCCAAACCACATTCATTGGCCTCAAGTCAATTCAAATGCTTCAAAATCTCACAGAACAGGGTAGAACTGCCCTGTGGGTTTACAAACATATACATCTCTATGGGAAGAGAACATCCCATCTTTTCTCTCAGATAGACTAATGATTTTTAAGTGCTGACATTTCAATTAGTAGCCTATCTCAAGATCCACTATGCCCCCAGGGTGCGTAATATTCTTGATAATCCCCAGGAATCAGCTTCTCTACTTCTGGAATGGCCTAAGGTTGCCTAAAACCTATTATATTTCCTTAGGCCAAGTGGCACATTTGCAGCTTGCGAACAAGTTCACAGAAGACACCCTTTGCAATACCAATTTTCAGGATGTGTTACATAATTATAAGATTCATGTGGTAGAATTAAAAGGAGTCTTCCCACTATTGTTTGATTGCTTTACTTTGGTATGGAGGAAGCTTCTGACCTTTGCTACATTGACCTGAAAGGGCATTTGTGTGTGGTACAATTCATTATTTGGCATGATTCCTCTAAACACAATCTTGTAATTCCTACCAAAGGACTGGGTAAAACAGTGCAAATGGGAGGTACCTAATGTTCACTAAGTGGATTGGGTAGCTTGCTACTCATGTAAATGATGTACATTGTGTCTTGTGGGTGGATCCATGCAAATAAGCTTTAGAGTTTGCTTTCTAGTGGAGTGTGTGTGTGTGTGTGTGTGTGTGTGTTTTATTGACACTTTTAACTTGCCCAAGCAGAATAGAGGTTGAAGAGTTACAAAGAGGAGAGACAAAAAACAAAAAATAAATCATTAACTCTTTCCCAAGGAGGTCATCATGTTGAGGACGTGGGTGCGCCTTCAAATCGCACTGAGAGGAGGCTGCCCTGAACAAAGAACCGAGTCAGGAGCACCTTCTTCCATCTCATAGACCTGAGGGGTTTTTTGTGAGTTTTATTTTTTCCTTGCAACAAATAATCACACCCCAAAGAAAATTAGAGAATGTCATGGATGAATGGCTTTGTCAGAAACGGTAAATGGTTTGGACAGTGCTACCGGCCTGGGCCTGATGATCGTGCCGATTCTTTTGCCTTCTAGTACATGTAGCAGAGGTCAGAAACTTCCTCCACAGCATTTTAAAGCAATTAAAATGGTGTGAACTTGTTCGCGAGCTGCAAATGTGCCACTTGGTCTAAGGAAATATAATAGGCTACATAGTGGTAAATTAAATACTCCTAAGGCCTAAAATCCAGAGAGAGTGGTGCTGATGGACATATCATTGAAATGTCTGACTGATCCAACACTTGTCATCATACATAAAGGCAGGAATTGCTCATTTCAGCGTATAAATGACTAAATAAAATTCACATTGCACTCGTGTTCACCAGTCAGTTTGAGAAACCGTTGAGTGGCAAATGTTTATCCCTTATATCCATCTAGGACACCATCTGAATTTATCTACTAATAAGATATACTCTATGATTTCCACAGCGCATGGTGAACATTCTACAGTTAAGCAGCCAAAGAATGTGTGTGTGTGTGCACCATTAACCTTTGAAAGGATACCTTATTTATATATTTTTCTTTCCCATTAAGGGAATGGAAGTGGTTATAATAGCTTCAAATATTCTAATAAAATATTGAGGAAAAAAAAGTTTGGTAAAATTTAAGTCTTCAGTAAAGGTCAACCTGATTTCAACACACTGTTGGACTTTTAAAGTTGTATGAACAAATAAATAGTTATTTATACTAAAGAAAACAATTTTATTTTCTTCAAGTGATGAATAATTTTGACTACTAAAATAATATTTATAATTTTATTCTCTTTCATGTCACTTCATATGGATTTTTCAATTAATTGCATAGCATATGTGATAGGATAGGTAGGTTTATTGTGCCAACCTGGCCAAAGAACAGATGTGGAATTAATTGAAGGGTGGAGAGATAAATAGCTCAGCGAGCCTCGCCTTTCTTGTCTCTTGTTCTTTGAGGATCAGACCAGTGCACAGCTGCCTTAGCATGTTTTCTGCCTTCATTTGCAAGTCACCCTACCTGTGTCACTGGTGTTTGAAATTCCTTCAAGACCTACTTCACCACGCTACTGGAGTATGCATCGCTTGATGACCTTGTCATCTGGCTAACTGTTGGTGACCTGCCTTGCTATTTTCTGCCTGTAGTCAGTTAGCCTAAATTGCTGTACAGAGCACTACCTGGCCTTCAAGACTTGCAGGACTGCTGGTGTATTAGATGTCTCACAGAGATGAGTTGCATGAAGCCATCTGTACTGTTTTATCAATTAATTGTTTATATATATATATATATATATATATATATATATATATATATTCATTAGTGCCCTTGTTTTGTTTCTCTAGAGAACCCTGTCTAACATAGTATGCAATACTCATTTCCGCATGTTATAGATTACCTTCATAAAACAGGTGCTTTTCTTATTGTATATCTATTAATCTTCAATGATATGTTAATAAAACAACTTTGAATTTATTTTATACTTTGATGATGTAGGCCATAATTTGTCTGATAAATTATAGAGATAAATCAGGAATAAACATTTGCTTCATCTTTCATTAGTTTTCTACAGGGATGATGATCACTTGATGAGATTATGACTGCATGGGAAAACTCATGAATCATTATGAGCAGATTCCTTGCCTATGTAATTAAAGGCAGATATTAAAACACACTACTTTGATTAAAAATACTCTTTTATGGAGTTATAGATCCAATTTCTAATCATAATAAAAGGGAATAAAGAAAATAATTTCATAGCAAGGGATGAATTGATCAAGTATATGATGTAGATTCTCAATATATAAATTAAGAAAGGCACATTTAAATTTTAAATTCAAAAGTAAAATGATGAGTCATAGGACCACTATAGTAGCCCTAAGTTAGGAAAAATAAAGCTTAACTATGAAAAAAATAATTTTTTGGCATCATTGCCCTCTGGTAGTCGTGGGAGCTACCCAAACTTGCTCCTGAAGAACCGCAGCCTGTGGGCCGCAGACTCGCACTCAACCACTATGCCACTGGGGATCAGCCTCCAAAAAATAATTTTAAAGGTGATATATAATCAAATGGAAAGGAAAAAAATACTCATAGACACTTATCTAAAATTAAAAAACAAACAAACAAACATGCATAGAGTCTGCTTCTGTATATAAAGATGTGAATAAATACAATTCCAATTAATCACTTAGGGAGATAATATCAAATTGGCTCTCTATACAAAACACACCAAATATTGATCATTCAAAGAAGTATGGTTTCTCTTAGAAACAAGAGAGTTTGGTACCCTTGGTTAGGAAAGACTCTTCTTTTTTCAGATGTAAAACAATGCAACTCAAACTTGCGCAAGATATTAAAAGCAGGAAAGAGTTATTTGCACTGTCTTTCTGACTTTGTGGCAAGTCTGAAAGGTTAGCAACCTTTCACTCTGATCATAGCCCGATGAATGCTCCTTGGAGGCATGACCTATCGATAAAAGTGATGCTACAAAGAACTCCCCAATTCCTCCTCCGCGCTCGGATCCCACGCCTGGATTTAGGGGAACTTTTGGCCTGATCCTCTGGGAGCTGTCATTGGCCTGATCGTTCAAATCTGTCTTGGATACACTCTAGTCTGTCTCCCTGAGTCTGTCATCTTCTCACCTCCTCTTTCATCTTTCTGGTTCATTCATCTGCAGCTTCATGCACTTGGAAGTATCTCCAGTGAGTGTATGATCCCCAGCAGAAGTTGACGTGGGCTTGTCCTCTCTGTGGATGGGTGTGTCTCTTTATATATATTTATTTCTTAAGAATATGTATTTTCTTAAACTGCTGAGTGAGCCAATTTTGTTTTTTCCAGACAACCTAGTTAACACACACAACTGAGTAAGTACTCAGAGAAGCTGGACTATCTGAAGAATGTGACATCAGGATTGGAGGAAGAGTTATTAACAACATATAGCATGCAGATAGCAGCATCTTGCTTGCTGAAAAGAAGAAGGACTTGAAGCATTTGGTGATGAAGATTGAGGATCGCAACCCTTTAGTAGGGACTGCAACTCAATATAAAGAAGATTATAATTCTCACAACTGGAGCAGCAGGTGACATCATGATGCATTTTAAAAAGGCAGAATTTGTGAAGGGTTTCATCTTGTTGGACCCACAATTAAAGCTCATGGAAGCGACAGTTAGGAGATCGAGTGATGCATTTCATTGGGTGAATTTACCATACAAAACCTCTTTAAAGGTTTTTAAAGCAAAGATCTTACCTTTAGGACTAAGGTGTGCCTAACCCAAGCCATATTTTTAATTGCTTCATATCCATGTAAAAATTGGTCATGAATAAAGGAGACAGGGGAAGAATGGATGCATTTGAATTGGTGTGCTTACAAAGAATTTTCAAAGTACTGTGTACTGCCTAAAGAACATGCACATCTCTCATGGAACAAGATACAACTAGCGTGCTCCTTAGAAGCAACAATCAAGGTGTCATCTCATGTCCTTTGGACATGTAATCAGGAGAAGGATATCATGCTTGCCAAAGTGGACCATCAGCATGGCCCTCGATGAGGTGGATTGACCATAAAATCTGCAACAATGGGCTTGAACATAACAGTGATTGTGAGAATGGAACAGGACCACTCATTTCATTTTACTCTATATTGGGTCACTATGATTTTGAATTGACTTGAGGATACATCGCAAGAATAGCAACAGTAAGACACACACACTCCAAACGGGTTTTAGTGTCACTGAATGATAAGAAGCAAAGATGATTTCATTAGAGATCTTCCCCTTTTTGATCTCTCTGGGCAGCTTTTCTTCATTAATCTCACGTTCTTATACTTCAGCCCCTATTTCCTAGTTCCCTGCGCCCCACCATTTTCAGAAAATATTATAATCAGTGGTCCTAGGTTTATATGATATAACCGGTATTTACTACTGGAGTGTAAAAAATGTGTTTCTCTGTTCAAAAGTGCATATTAATATAATAAGCAATCAGTAGATTATCTTTGCTGCTTTTAGAGTCATGCAGCCATCTCTGGGCCCATACCTGTACAAAATATAGGAGAGACTATAAATACCCTAGCTTCAGTCAAGATTCTCAAGTGCAGTGGATTAGGAGAAAGGGCCAATGAGATATTCATAATTGGCAATAGTAAAGACAATTCCCATAGAAGAAGTTGGCTATTATTTGGAGAGTAGGTGAAACAGAGAAGTGTTTGGTGAATGAGCAGCAGGTGACAACATGATACATTTTGAACAGTCTGTGGTTTGAATCCTACCAGATGCACTTCAGAAAAAGATCTGGGATCCACTTCTGAGAGATCATAAACACAGGCAGGCCTATGGCACGAAGCTCCATTCTGAAACATACAATATAAGGTCACCTTGACTAAGTATCGATTTGATGGCAACTGGTCTGGTTTTTATTAGTAGAATAAAGGCTGACCTAGATGTATAGAGTGTATAAGTTAATGTTAGAAAAAAATCAATAGCATTTGAAAGTGAATCTTGAAATAGTTCAGTCAGGTGAAACTGTGGCATATAACTTGGGTATGCTGGGAAGTCTGAACCACCCAGAGAGATAGTTTCTTGCAGGAACAATATTAAAGTACAGAAATCACCTCCATTCTTCTCTATCTCAGTTCTCAAATAGGGTCAGGAGGGAAATAGTATTCTCCAAGTTCAGGCAATCCCAAAATGAGAGAAAGAGAAACCGCTAAGTATTAAGTAATAAAAAGAGAAATCAGAGAGCTATTTTATAAAATGTTTTAGCAACCAATTTTAACCGAATTCATTGCCATTTTAAGATGTAATATAACTTAGTGAAGTACATTAAAATTAAATATTTATCAATACATCAACACTAAAATATGTTAAAATTATTTTCATAAGTATGGCCAGCTTAGACATCTAATCATTTCCTAAGAATGGTGGTGAAAGCAAGAATCGGTATGATATGCAGAAGTGAATGTGATTAGATTCTAAATGAATTGCAAAAGTAAGAAAATTGGAAAATGGAAATGAGAATCAAAAGAGGTCTAGAGAATTTTATTTTGCATTGCATTTTAAGTTCCTCTATGAGAATAGATATCATAGGCCTAAAACTATTTTTATCCAAAGAATTTATTTCTATGTAATTTTCTCAATGATTTTTTTAAAGAACCCCTAGCTCTCTTTGTAGACATTTCAAGCAACTTATAATTAAATGACTTAGGGCTTAGAGACATATGATTGTCTAAAAATATTTAATACATAACGATATACTAATCAGTCCATAATCTATAACTAAGATATAGAAATTTTTGAGAAATTGAAGTTTTAATGAAAAAAATCTCAGACATGTTTTCCTTTATGGATTATACTAATTCACTACCATTTTCACTTCAAACAAAAGTTAACTTCTGAAAGTTGACGCAGCATCAGTTGCATGTCAGATGCAGAATCCATGCTTATTTTGTCCTCAACTAAATTTAATGAAAATCCAGACCATATTTTAAAGCCACATAATCCTCACTTTCTTTTCAAAAGGAAGGAAAAACTGGGATCACACGAAGCATTGGAAAGTAAAATTGCTTCTGATGCCAAGAGGCCAGAATTTCAGCATTGGCAGCATAATGCATGCAAATACACACACACACACACACCATCCCCTAACCCCCTACCCCCGCACAGAAAGGGGCCTCAAAAACTCATATAAAATTCAAGGTCAGTGATAAGAACCCAGGAGCAGCTCTTCAGGGAAAGATGAGGCTGTCTGCAACTACCAGAATTTAAGTCTTAAAAAAGCAGAGACAGTTTTACTCTGGTCAATAGAGTTGATATAAATCAGAATTGATCTGATGGAAACGAGTGTAGTTTGATTTCTATACATACATACATCATATATACACACAGCTGATTTTTGTCTAAATACCCATATCGATTTCTCTGTCCTATACTCAATAGCATATACATTTTAGAGCATTAAATCAATTGAAGCTATTCTAATAGAGTCACCATTGATGTACACACCACTGAACGCTCTCTATATTATTTGTTCACATACTCATTCATTTTGGAGTTAACAGACGAATTTTGTCTTTGCTTCACCTCTAGAATCTTTGGCCTTCTACATCTTCGTTTTCTGTTCCCCTCTTTCACACTTCGTTTCACCTGTCCACGTTTCAGTTTCCTTCATATCCTACCCTGAAGTCTCAGTTCTATATACTTTTCTGTGAACAGTAGTATTCTCTCTCAACTCTATAGTTTGCTTTCCTGAGTTTTATGCTTTACACTCATTTGTTAACTGGATAATTATACTTGTTGGATGCCATTTATTTGGGTCCAACTCACCCAATCCTATGTACAACAGAATGAAACACTTCCTGTTCTTGCACCATCCTTACATTGTTCTTAAATTTGAGCGCATTGTGGCAGACGCAGTATCAAACCATCTCACTGGGGATCTTCTTTTTTGCTGCCATTCCACTTTGCCAGCGTAAGACTTTTTTTTAAAGGATTGATTTCTTCTGATAACATACTAGAGGTACGTGAAACAAAGGTTCACCACCCTAGCTCCTAAGAAGCGCTTTGGCTGTACACCTCCCAATCTCCCAAGAGACATGTTTGTCCTTTGCAGCTCATGGTACTTTCTTTTTTTTCATACTTGAGTGTTTTTGTTTGATAGCTAGCATAACAGAATGAGCTGAGTTTTTTGGGTAGAATAGTTGAAGTTATTGAATTATTATGAGTTATTGTCCTTTTATAGGACAGAGAAAGGGAAAAGGAATCTTTTTGTCCATTCTTTTTTAATCCTTTTACTGGAGACTCATACAACTCATCACAATCCCTACACAAGTCCATTGTGTGTCAAGCACATTTGTATGTCCATTGCAATCATCATGCTCATAAGAAGTGCTTTCTATTTAAGCCTTTGGCTTCAGCTCCTCATTTTCCCCTTCCCTCCCTCTTCCCACCTCCCTCATGAATCCTTGATAATTTATCATTTCTACTTTGTCATATCTTACATTGTCTGATGTCTCCCTTCACCCACTTCCTCATTGTCCATAGCTCAGGGAAGAGGTTATATGTAGAATCTTATCATCGGTTCTCCTTTCTACTCTACCTTTCCTCCACTCTCCCAGTATCACCACTGATGACTGGTCCTGAAGGGAGCATCTGTCCTGATTCCCTGTTTCTGGATCTTATCTGTACCAGTATACATCTTTTGTTCAAGCTAGATTTATAAGGTAGCAGTGGGATTATGATAGTGGGATGAGGAAACATTGTAGAAGAGGAAAGTTGTATGCTTCATCATTGTTACACTGCACTCTAACTGGTTTTTTCCCTCCCTGTGACCCCTCTGTGAGGAGCAGTCTATTACCTATAAATGGAGTTTGTACACCCCTAAACTGTACATCTAAACTGTACACCACCTCACTGACAATAAAATAATTTTTAGTTCTTTGATGCCTAATTTCTTTGACACCTGATGTTCACACTGGCTGGTGTGCTTTTTCAATATGGGCTTTGTTGCTTCTGAGCTAGATTACCGTTGGTTTACCTTCAAGCTTTTAAGACCCCAAATACTGTTTCTTTTGATAGTCAGGTACCATCAGCTTTCTTCACCATATTTGCTTATGCATACATTCATCTTCAGTGATCCCAATGCGAAACTGGGCACAAAATGATGTGATTTTATGTTCTTTGATGCCTGTTTCCTGATTCCTTTGACCCCCAGTGGTCACACAGGCTATTGTGCTTCTTCCATGTGGGCTTTGTTGCTTCTGAGCTAGATGGCTACTTGTTTAACTTCAAGCTTTTTAAACCCCAGGCACTATTTGGTGATCTCGAGAAGAGACTTTCAGTCAAGTCTAATGGGATTCCACATCCTGACCACAAAGTCAACCCTTGGCACTCCCTCAAGACTTCCATACTCTGCTCCCACTGCTGCTCTGTCGCTTGCCCTTAGTGTTTTCCTCTGTGCGGTGGGCTCAGATAGCCTGCAATCCTGACACTATGTCTCCAGTGCTGTCCCCCATAGGGCCTTGGGTCAGAAAGGAATGTCATGTCTCATAGTGAAACTGGCCGGTTCCTCTCTATGTGTTGGCAGTTCTGAGTGGGGAGATCGTCCTCAAGGTTTGGTGGGTCAAGATGCGCTCCACTCTCTCTTCCTCCCCCTTGATTTGCTCCCGTATGTTCTGGTCAGACATGTCCCTTTCCCCTGAGCTTCAGTGCTGTCTTCTAAAGCAAATTATTCATTTGGTTGCCCACATGATTAGGACTGGTGCCAGGCTCTGACACGGAGCATTCCCGTCCTGGAACACTGGGTTTCAGTCTGGTCTCTAGTTACCTGTGGATACATAAGCAATAGCTTCCCCATGGGTGGGCCAATTCCCTGATCCTCCATTACCCATTGCTGTCTCCCCTCTCCCTCTTTTTTAGTTGGCTACCATAGGGAGCCCTTATTTGGTCTGGCCCCTGTCATATTAACTGGACCTCGCCACATTCATTTTTATATAAAGTAGACTTTTTCCTATGCCCCTTTTGAATTTTTTTAAGCGTACCTCATCAGACTCAGGTTGTACTTGTCCTTTTGCATTTGGCTTACTTCACTTAGCATGACTTCCTCCAGTTCTTCCCACGTGATGATATGCTTAATGTTTTTTCACTGGTTTTCACTGAGGTATAGTATTCCATTATGTATACATACCAGTTTTTTAATCCATTCATCTTTTGATGAAAATTTGGGCTGTTTCCAATTCCTTGCTGCAAACTGGAGCAGAAATGTCTGGTAGTGTTTGTTTCTTGCCTCTTCTGGAAACATGCTCCGTAGGGGGATTGCTGGGTCATATGGTAGCTCAATTTCCATCTGTTTTAGAAATCACCAAATTGGTTTCCATAGAGGCTGTACATACATATAGATCCACCAGCAGTGGAGGAGACTTCCTATCTCTCCATAGACTCTCCAACACTTGATGCTTTCTGATTTTTTTGAATTGGGCTATTTTTGAGGATGTTAGCTGGTACTTCACAGTTGTTTTGACTTGCATATCTCTTATGGTGAACGAGGAATATTTTCCGGTACGTTTTTTGGCCATTCGAACTTCTTTCCCTATGAAATTCCTATTCAGGTCGTTTGCCTACCTCCACAGTGGGCAGTTAGTTTTCATCTTATTATCAGCTTGCAAAGTATTGTAGTTTTAGTAATTAGGCATTTATCTGATGTGTCATTGCTAAAGATGCTTTCCCCGTCAGCAGGTTCTCTCATTCTCTTAGTGAATGCTTTCAATGTACACAGGCGATCTGTCTTCAGTATGTCCCACTTGCCAATTTGTGATTTCTCTATATTTATATCCTTCCCTATTTCTTCTTCTAAATAATTTTATTGGGCGCTCTTACAGCCATTATAACATTCAATACATCATCTGTATCAAGCACATTTGTACACATGCTGCCATATTCATTTCCAAACTTTTTCCACTTGAGCCCTTAGTATAAGCTCCTCTTTCCCCTCCCCCCCCCTTTTTAGTGAATCATTCTATTGAGTACTCACACACCTGCCCTCACTATCCTCACATACATCAATTGTACGCAGGCCTCATTTGCACACTTGCTGCCATCATCACTCTCAAAGCATCCTCCCTCCACTGAGGCCCCCAGTTCCAGCTTCCCATATTTCCCTTTCCCCCCACCCTTGTTGGTAGATTTTAACACAAAAATACAAACAGAATAATACATCTTTTTTTAGAGTAAAAGGGATTGTTCTTTCTGAAGAGACTCTCCACTTAATTTCTAGAATTCACGTTTATTTTTCATTATTTTTAAAAGGGGGAAAACGAGTAAATATTTTTCTTTTTTTATTTTTTTCTTCCTTTATGTTAATTTTTTTAAATTTCTGATAGATATTTCTGATAGGTATGTATTCCCTGTGCTAAGGTTCTGAGGTTTGTCCCAATTCCCTCACTAATGGCCCTAATCATTTGGGCTTTTATCTCAAGGTCTGTGATCCACCTTGAACTTATTCTTGTACATGGGGTAAGGTCAGGATTTTGCTTCATTTTTCTGTAGGTAGATATTCACTTTTTTCCCAGGAACATTTATTGAAAAGGGCGTCCACTTCCAATTCAAAAGTTTTTGACCCCTTATCAAAGATCAGTTGCCTGTATGCTGCTGTTTTTATTTCCGGGTCTTCAGCTCTTTTCCATTGGTTTGAACATCTATTGTTATACTAATACCAAATTGATTTTACTATAGTGGGCATATGGTACATCCTAAAGTCAGGTAGAGCAAGCCCTCCCAACTTTGTCCTTCTTCTCAAAGAATTATCTGCTAATTCTGGGCTTCTTCCCTCTTCAAATGAAGTTGGTAATCAGTTTTTCCAATTCTTTGAAGAAGGATGGTGGTATTTGTATTGGAATAGCATTGAACATATATAGTGCCTTGGCTGGAACTGATATCTTTACTATAGTGAGTCTCCCAATCCAGGAGCATGGACTATTCTTCCATTCCTTCCTGTCTCTCTTGATTTCTTGTAGTAGTGTTCTACAATGGCAAGCATTTTGGCTTTTTTAGTCAGATGCATCCTTAAATATTTCACTTTGTGCTTTACTCTCTTTTTAATTGCCTCTTCTTGCATGGTACTTTCAATGGTCTTCACTAGCACAATGAATCCAAGTTACCACTTATTCTTTGATTTCCTTTTATAGTGTTAAGTTTTCACAAGCAAATGAGGTGATTGAAAATACTATGGCTTGAGCTAGACACACTTTAGTCCTTCAAGTAACATCCTTACTTTTCCATACTTTAAAAAGGTCTTGTGCAGGATATAATCTAAAGCAATGTGTCCTTTGTTCTTGACTATTACCTCCATGAACACTGTGGTAGTTAAATAATCTGGTGTCTATATGAGAGAATTGTGAGTGACAGGGTAGAGTCTGACTTATCAATCAATATATAACAAATGAGACCTCTGTGTGGGCATGGCCTTCTCCTGGGAATTCTGGAAACTCCTGTATTTCCTCCTTGGAAGTAGAAGGCACGTTCTCTGTCTGCTCAGTCTGGGAGAGATGCTCTGCTTCTCCTTTGTTTTTGTTCCAGTTGCTCAGGGAAGAATGACTCTCCTTTCATGTCAAGGTAATGAAATGTACATGCAACTTCTTTTTTCTTATTGCTGAAACCCATTGTCCTGAAATTTTTCTAACTCACAGTGAACCTGCTGCATGATAAGCAGTGTTATATTGGGTGATGAGGCTGTAGGTTCTTAAGGAGGCAGATACCTTCTTGTGGATGTATAGCTGAATATTTACATCCTGTGACATCAAGATTCTCTGTCTTCCCTCCATCTAGAAATTGTTTTTAATTAATTATAGGATTTGATGTTAATTTTTTCTTGAATAATTATATATTACATAATATTATTATGTGACAGGTATAAAGAAACATGTAATTTTGTTCATTTTTGACTCTAGTTTTTATATTTTATTCTTAATTTTATACTATCATCTTATTCATACGCTCCTCTTAAAATACCAAGCTGTCTTAAATAATTCTAATATTGACTATCATTTTGTGTTCAATGTAACTCAGTTTTACTGTAGTTAAGATCTATTTCCATAAGAGATGATAGTAATAACATCAAAATTGGTTAATTTTAAATTCTATCTCTAGAGGTTTCTCTCTTAAAGTTTTCTTTTTCTTAGTATCACTTGCTTATTAAATGAATATTATAAGTCATATTATAGAATTAGGATTTAAAAATCACAAGGACTTTTGTTAAAATAATTGTCAATGCTAAATTTGAATGACTCTGGAAAATATAGTTATTCTCTTTATATAACATTCTTATTTTTATTTTTATTATTGTATGCAACATTTAGCAGTTTCATATTTTTATTTTGTGCTCTTATTATAACTCTCTATAGGGATTTCTTGTTGAAACCAAGACAAAGCGCTCTGAAAATTCTTAAATAAAACATTCCAAATACCACTCCCTATAAAACATTCAGGTAAGGTAGGAACTATTTTCTTTCTATTAGAATGCTAGGTTACTTGTTCTTTGTAAACATCTCAATAAGCGTTTACTTCAAGCTTCATATTTGATTATATTCCACACATATGCTCATGTTTTCTGCATGATTACTCAGCACTTTTTAAGGGAAAAAGTATTTTGTTTAACGTAAAAATAACAAGAGTCTTTATTTGTAAGTCTGGAAATGCTCTCCTGCCTGTCATGACTTATCTCACCTTCCAGACTATTCATGTTTGAGAGTCTTCCCATGTTACTGTCTGGAGGGATCAAGTCGCACAAAGTGACAGCAACCATGGTTCCTACTTCCAAGTGGATTTTCTCCAAAGTAATTGGTTAGCTGTCAGAGCAACCGGCAGTAGGTATTTATATAAGAGTAATTGTCATAAAAGAATTTAAAGAATCAGCATTTGAAGAATATTCAATTCTAAATATAAGGACTGCCAAAAAATCATCTATTCCCAATCAATGAAGAACTCTCTCAAGAGCACTAAACTAGTGTCATGACGTGATCGTTCAGCAAGTTTAGCAATACTGTGACAAAGACATTTTCCCCAAGGTGCATCTGTTTTCATGAGCAGCACTGCATTGTTTCTAATGTTCTCTGTACTCACAGGACTATTTTTGGGGTATTTTTTTTTTGGGGGGGGGCGGTCATCACTGCCTTCTGGTGGTCATAGGAGCCACCCAGCGCTGCTCCTGAGAGCCACTGCTGGATTTGAACCTCCAAGCCCGCAGGCCACAGTCCCGCACTCAACCACTTACGCCACCGGGACTCAGCCCACAGGACTATTTTTAAAGTCAAGATCCTTTGATTTTTGAAGAAGATTTCCACATCAAGAACAAAACCCTAGCATGGCCTAAAAATAAAACTCTGTGAACTCAACAGGTGTGACCTAAACCCAGTGCTGTCATGTTTACTCTGACTCTTAACATCCCCATAGGGCAGAATAGAGTGGGTTGTCAGAGTTTCTTAAGCTGTAAGTCTTTATGGAAGCAACACCCTCTCATATTTCTCCCCAGGACACAGTGAAGAACAACAACATAGATTCAGGAAGACAAAGTTCACACCCACACTTCAGTCTTCATGCTTGATCTACTCTATGCCAAGGTGCCCATGGATTATAAAACAAAAACTAGATAAGTAAATCTCCCTGGGTATAGTTTTAAAGATAGTAACTCAAATACTACTTTTATACACATATATATAAATCTAGACCCAATATTTTTCATTTTTCCTATTCTACAGATTTTACCAGAGTAGAAATGTTTTGTTCATAGTAAATATTTTCTATTTCTAGAAACATCTGAGAAGAACTTTCAATATAAATACACATAGTTTCAGCTTCCTTGAAATTTTTTATTAGACAAGTGTTACTTCTGTGGGAAGAAAATTGTGACTACATAGCTAGCCATAGTTTTGGCTCCGTTTTACACTTAAATCATTAACATTTATTTTCAGATTTTTCTATATTATTTTATATGTTAATACTACATACTTATTTTAAAACTGGTCCCTTCATTTCTGGAGAGTTATTAGTCCCAAGAAGAATGAAATTGGTATTCTATGTTGAATGTTCTTAATGATAGACATAAGTATATCAAAGCCAATTTTCTCTGTCTTGTTTCTTTCAGTCCATTAAACTTACATAATTTAAAGGTAGTGGAAGAGAGTTCCTAGGTAAATTGCTCAGTTCAGACACAGGCAAGGTTTTGAGAATGCCATACAAAAATGATCATGAAGTATTTGCTGAAGTCACAAAATCACATATCTTTTTGGATGCATAAGTCTCAATTCAAAATATCTACTGATACTAAAGTCAAGTCAATCAGATAAAAATACCAAGGAAATGGTACCCTAAAAAACACAACTGACAGCGATTTCAATATTGTAAAAGAAGCTTACTAACAATATGGACTACCAATTATCCAAGATTTAAAATGAGTAACACAAACTTGACTGACATATACACAGCTTGCAAAAGCTTCTCTAGGTGATTGACAGATGGTTTAGTACATATGTAAACAGTGCAACTCAACACATCATGATACCCTGATACAAGTAGTCCCTGATTTATATGATTCTATTCTGAAGAGTTGATGGACAGTTTGGGTATTTGGGGAATTTTTGTCGACTTGATTGTTTTCATTATTGGTGCCTTAATCAGTAATTTTGTAAATCCAATCTTTAAATTTTGTTTGTGAAGATTAATATGAAAATGATACCATCAGTGACAATGCTTTGACAATACCTGTAGTACATATTACCAACCATAAAGTACACACAGAGAGACAGATATATTTGCACAGTTATAATGTGATTTGTGTAATTGCAATATGAAAAAAATTATGAATGGCTAACAATTTTCTATTAAGTACTCTGATATTAAACAGAATAGGATTTTCCAGTTTTGCGAAGTCGTTGTTTGGTGCTCTTGAGTCTATCCTACCCATAATGACCCCATGCATAACATAATGAACAACTGCACCTTCCTCCACCAGCCTCACAATTGTTCCTCTGCTCGAGCTCAGTGTTATAGCGAATATGTTACCTCCCCTCCTTGAGAATCAGGCTTTTTTTCCGCTGCTCATCGATTGACCAAATCTGATGTCCTTCTTCAAGGACTTTTATCTCCTGCCAACATATCCAAAGCATGTGGATGAAGCCTTGCCATCCTTGTGTCTTAGGAGCACTCTAGCCATACCTTTTGTGAAACACATCAATTTGTGGTTTTAGCAGTCCATGATACTTTCAATAATCTCCAGAACCACAATTCAAATGCATTGACTCATTTCAGCCTTTCTTCATGTATGTAGAGCTATCACGTGTACATGAGGCAGGAATAATACCATGGCTTAGGTCAGACACACCTCAGTCCCCAAAGTAATGTCCTTGCTTTTTAATGCACTAAAAAGGTTTTGGAAATGGACTGACCGAATGCAATGTTATTTGATCTCTCGACTGTTGCTTCCATGAGCACACACTGTGGATTAAAGCAAAGTAAAACCCTTGACAACTTCAATCTTTTCTGCATTTATCATGATGTAAGCTCTCAATCATTTGTGAGGCTTTCGTCTTCTTTATATCGAATCATAATCCATATCTAAGTCTGTAAACTTGGGTCCCCATCAGCATGAGCTTCAAGTCCTTCTCCCTATCAGCCAGCAAAGTTGTGGTATCTGCATATTGTAGACTGTTAGTAAGCTTTCCTCCAATCTTGATGCCCTATTGTCTTCATGTAAGCAGTAGTAAAAATGTGCAAGCTATGCTACCTATAAATACGTTGATATTATGTATATACACAAATGCCACTGATAAATTGCATTACTATTGTAATAGTATGAGAAAGTATGCAAAATAGTTAAGAGATTTAACTTATCAAGGTACGGCTAATAATTATAAATAGAGGAAGAGCTTGAGCAAATAAACAGTAGACAGGGTTTTATGAAGAATAGGATATCAGAATTGAAGGAAAGCCTATTAGCAACCTGTGATATGCAGATATTAAAACCTTGATTATTGAAAGTAAGGAAGCTTGAAGCACTTGATGATGAATATCAAGGATTGCAATCCTCTGTATGGATGACAAGTCAGTGTAAAGAAGACCCAAATCCTCACAACTAAACCAGGGTATAAAATCATGAAATATGGAGGAAAGATGAAAGTCATCATGGATAATGTCCTGTGTTAATCCACAAGCAATGATCACAAAAGCAGCAGTCAAGAGGTCATGTAACGCATTGAATTGAGTATATCTGAATCAAAATCCCTTTCAGAGTAATGAAAAGCAAGAATGTCACTTTTGGGAACAAGAGGCACCTAACCCAGGCCCAGGCATTGTCAACTGCCTCATAGGCATGGTGGAGTTGGCCACTGAATCAGGAAAACTGAAAAAAGAATTGATGCACCTGGATTTTGATTCTGTATTTCTAAATTATGATATCATGGTCTTCTAAAAGGTGAAGCAAAATGTCTTGGTAAGGATGGAGACACTTTCTCCCCTTATATTGGACATGGTTTCAGGAGAAACCAGTTCCCAGGGAAGGACATTGTGCTTGGGAAAGTGGAGGTGCACTGGTAAGGAGGAAGGCTCTCAACTTCATGGACTGACACACGCTCTGTAACCATGGAGTCAGACAGCAACAATCGTGAGGAGGGTGAAGGGCCCCCGGATGTTTAGTTCTGCTCCACCCTGGGTCACTCTGGAGTCAGAATGGACTTGATGGTACCTAACAGACAGTGGAGAAAGACTAAAAGAGTATGCAAATTAATACTTGATTGGAAATATGCCATGGATCTGTGTTTAGAAAGGTATGTTCAATGATGTACAAGAAAGTTCACGGTGGGGGAAGAAGCTAGAAAACAGTCTTTCAAAGACTTGCTTTTATCTGTCAGTTTGTATTAATTCACTTATTTAAAAATATTGGCATAAGACATGCAAGTACTTAACTTTATAATTATGTAAGTTTGACATGCATATATATCTGTGAAATCATCCATACAATAAAATAATGAATATATACATTACCCAAAAGACCCCCTCATGTCTGTGTATATTCTCTGCTCTCTGATTATCCCTGGTCCTATTCTCAGGCAATTACTGATCCATTGATATAAGAGTTTTCACTCTCACAGAAATGGAATCATAACTATATATTACTGTTTTTACTGGCTTCTTTCACTCAGAATAATTGTATGAAGTGTTATAAATAATGCTACGTGGTTTATTTTTAAAACTGAGTAATATTCCAATGTAAGCACTTTCATATTAATTGCCCTCTTGACTCCATTTTGAGGTTCCCACTAGAGATGTATCTGTTTCCCTTATTGACCATACGCAGTATTTTTATTTTTAACAACTCTTTGTACTATCATCTTATGCTGTTTACTTGAATAACTACACACATAATTACTTTCTGATTTTCCTCATTTTTTGACTTTTTAATTTCTCCCTCCATGGTATTTACTTTTACAAATATATTTCTCTCTATATATGTATTGGAATGCAAAAGTTGGGAACAGAGAAAAGAACAGTAGCTGAAAGATAGACAGTGATAAGAAATGTAAATAGCGAGCACAATATAGTATTTACAAAACCAGTGACTGTTTCATAGCAAATGTAATTTCCCTACAAGACAAATGCCATCTATATTCATGGACTTTCAGAGGTAAAGGACACAAAAACCTAATTGACTCCATCTGTAGGAAGATATGAGGGAGAAGTTGAATATCAATAGTTAACATCAGATAAAGGCTGACTGTGGAATAGATCATGAATTGCTCACATATAAGTTCAGGATAACTGTGAAAAAAAAGTAAAGCAAATGTTCAGTAGCCAACCTGTGACCTTAAGTCTATCCCACCTGCTTTATAAGAATATGTAAAGAACAGATTTGACAAATTGAACAGTGATGACAGAAGACCTGATGAGTTCTGAGAGGACATCAAGACCATAATTATGAAAAATGCAAAAGATGATTGAAATGACAGGAAAGATAGAAAAGATAAAATTGGATATCAGAAGAGATTCTGAAACTTGCTGTATATCCTAGAGTAGCTGAAGCAAATGGAAGAAAGGATAGAGTCAAGGAACTGAAAATACAATTTCAAAGGGCAGCTTGAGAAGACAACGCCAAACATTTTAATGAAAGCCCCCAAAGAAGAGCATGCTCAGCATAAATCGAGTGTTCAGGTGTCATAATTGATGTTGCTACACATTTCCTTCTCTCTCTTTTATGACTCTGGGGCCTTTTGAATGTCATTGTTACAGAATACTTTTGGGGGAAAAAAGTGCTCAGATTCTGAGAATTAAGTCAAATACCCTGCTTTGCATACATCAAATACTAAGTTCTTGTGGTATGGGTTTAATTAGTTAACTAGGGTTGATGGGCATTCATATTGTGGAGGTCTACTGGGAGAACATCTCCCTCCCAGATGTAGGGCAGCCTTTGACGGTTTAGCCATGCATTAATCCATATGAAGAATAATTAGGAAGGTTGCAGCTCATGAAATTTGCTTAATATTTGTCAGTGTGTTTCAGTTTCATGAAGATCATTTTGCTTTTTATGAGAATGCTTAAATTGAAAATAAAAAAAATATCAAAAGCTTTAAATGAGTTTCTGAAGCAAAGCTTTGCTTACATTATTTAGATAGCCCAGTAGCTTATAGTTCACACTGAACAGGCTATTATCATTTCTGCAAAAGTAGATGATATGATTTATGGAACACCAGATACTCTTGAGTCATTAGAAAGATCATGAAAAGAAATGGCCCCACAAGAAGGCATCTGATCTTATAAAATTCTATATCATTGACTCAAATTTCTACAGAACTTCATTAAATATAACAGACAATGAAGTGTAGATGTTTTATTTGAAACCCTTGAGTTGTGATAGAAAAAGAAAAAATACCCATTAAGTATATCAGGTACACAGTTTTTGAATTGTGTGCTATCTTTGAATATGTGTGTGTTTACTTAGTGTTTTATTTGTATGGTGTATAAATAACTTTTGGTGTCTTTAAACTCTATTAACCAAGGTATTTTGACATGCATTATTAATAAATTTAGGGATGATATTTCTCACTCCCATTACTAGAAACAGAATACTACAATAATGGGTAACCAAATTCCTCAGTTGTACACATATTTTCTTAGCTAACCTTATCAAATTTGAAGACTGTTAATAAATGTTGTAAATAAACATTGGGGAACCCTGAACTACTTTATCTGAATGAATGTTTTGAAATCTTTCCCTGTTTTCAAATGTATAAAACATCACTGAACTATAAAATATCATTTTGGTATGTTATCAGTTCAGCTTCAACACACATTAAAATGTGCACTTTTCAAAAGTTTCTTAAAATACAGGTAAAAAGAAGATAACAAATGAAACTAAAGGTAAATAATCAGCATAACTGACAATTTCCAGAGATCCAAAGCAAGGGTATATATAAACAAAATTTGTAAAGTTTGTCAAAAAATACATGAAATATTAAAATAAGGAACAATAACACTTAGTTCTGTTTATTTGTTTTCTATAGTCCTTATCTTCCAATTGGAAAGCACCTTTTCTGGATACAGTATTAGGAGTTGAAAAGCTCAGAGATACTGTTTGCTGTTAAAGATTAAAATGACTTCTGTCTATGGGGCAAGTAACCCCAAGCTTCCAGTTTCTGGCTCTGCTGGACATTAGCCTGTTTTGTAACGAATCAAACAACCTTAATTTCAGACTATTCGTCAACAGCTACGAAGGCAAATTCACTGTCAATGAGTGGATGCTGAATCACCGTGAACTTCTAAGACAAGATAGAACTGCCCGCTGGGAGTTTCCCAGACTGCAATTCTTTTCCAAAGGAGAAAGCCCCATAGTTCCCCTTTGGAGGCTGGTGGTATTGAACTGCTGACCATGCAGTCCAATGCATCACAACCTACTAGCTTCCTGAATATTCCTTTGTGTATTTTAAGGTATCTTTGGAAATTGAATTGATTGACATCTTTGATATGTGCTTATTGTATATTTTCAACATAAGAGTGATACTTTTATCCTGAAAATTTTACATTAGGCAATACAGGTAGCAAAGACAAGTGAACTTCAAAAAAGTTGTTGAAAAACATGGATAAAGGAAGAACATTAAGCACATAACTACGAATGAGGGGGAGAACATAGTGGGGACACAGGGCCCATTCGTGGGCAATGGACACCCCCTCACAGAGGAGTCACGGGGAGCAGAATGGACAGTCAGGCTACAGTGAAGTAGCGATGAAACAAACAACTTTCCTCGAGTTCTTGTAGGCTTCCTCTCCCCAACTATCATGATTCCAATTCTACCCTACAAATCCGGCTGGACTGGAAGAGATACACTGGTACAGATGGGCACTGGAAATCTGGGGAACCCAGGGCAGATGAATCCCTCAGGACCTGTGGTGAGAATGGAGTTATTGGATGGGTAGAGGGAAGGTGGGGTAGAGTGGGGGTAGCCAATTTCAAGAATATACACTTAGCCTCCTATCTGGAGGATGGACCTTGGAGAAGGAGAGATGTCGGGAAACTAAGCTATGACAAAATAATAATTTATAAAGTAATGAGGGGTGGTAGGGCAGGAGGGAGCAGGGAGAGGTAAGGATGAGAAGCTGAGATCAAGGGCTCAAGTGGAAAGGCAGAGATTTGGAGAATGATGACAACAACAGGCAGGTGAAGAGGCTTGCCACAGTACCTATATATATTTATTTGATAAGTGATGTATGAGACCGCAATAAAATGATTAAAAAACAAACTCATTCAAGTAAACAGTATGAAATAAAGAAAAATAACAGAAAGAAAACCTAGAAGAACCTATATATGGAAAAATTGTTAATGTAAATGTTGTTAAGATTTTTGAAGGTCCCTCATACACAATGATTTACCTTAATAATATGGAAAAGAAGTCTTTGGTGAAGTGTTAGGAAACGAACTAGAACCATGTTTGAATTCATTTTTCCTGTGTACCATTTTTGAGGCAAGGCTTTTCTTTGAACATTATCTGAATCAGGGCCTCAAATAATGTTGTGTTATGCTTTAGAAACAAGTGTGTCATTAAAAAGCAAGGTAAGTAGAAATGGCCATATACATGGATCTACCTTTTTGTCTGAACACTGATCAGCAGAAGGAAGAAGAACTCTTTAATACAACTCTGGCACACTGTCAAATTGCAATAGAATAGCATTCACTTTACACTTTTTGAAAACCAATTTCAAATTTCCAGCTTCCAGCAGGTTTCCTGTTACAACTTGAACTACCATAGTCCTTACAACTTATAAACTGTCTTTATATAACTTTTTTTCTTTTCTTTATAGGCAGTTCATTTAAAGTGCAAGTAAACTCCATGTTCTCATTTTTTAATATGATGTTTATATGTTGTGCATCGGCTACACAAATTTAGAGGTTGAATTAAATTAAACTATGCTAGTAGGTCACAAGTTAATGAAAAATAGGGAGCTGTTTTAGCATTGGCTTATCTTTTCTATTATTTAGTTGATTTGTTTATTAAAGGCCAGATAGTATTGTGATTGAAACCGTGAACTAGATGATATCATTTTGCATGCTCATACCCATCTTACCAAAAGCATAATGCACATTTAGTTTAGATGCTATATTTAAATTTTTTATAATATATAATCATGGCACCTATTGTACAAGTTGTGAAAATTATATATACACTTAAAAAGTTCTAGCAGTATTCCAAATTAAGTGACTTGACACTCATCTCAAATGAAATGGCTACAAAAATTATTATTTTTGATGCACGCGTGTGTGTTTAGTGCGTTGTGGAGCTGGCGTGAATCAAGGATCATCAGGCTGAGAGAGGTTGGAGGGCGTAGGGAGTTAAGCATTGGGCTGCCTTCGAAAGGTCAGCAATTCAAAATCAGCTGGTCTGTAGGACAGAGAGGAGGCGTCTACTCCTTGACAGATGTAGAGGCTTGGACTCCTCAGCGGCAGCTCCACCCGCTCACCAGGGCTGCTGCAGACTCAAAGACAGGGCCCCCTGTAGAAAAGGAAGAGTCCCTTTACAAGTAAACAGTGTTATACACTTTAATTGTTAAGAAAACCATTAGCTTCTTCTTTTCTGTCTGAAGGAGCAACTGACAACAAGACATTACAAATGTTCCCCTGAATGAGGTATTTCATGAGAGACACTAAACAAAACTGAATTTTTCTTAAGAACAGAGATTCATGGATACGATATATGAGTAAGTGGGGAGCAGTGGCAAGAAAATAGCTCTTACAATGGGTCTGGAAAGGAGGAAATACATTACCTCTGAAATCTATAACCATGACATGTGTACAGCAAGCTACTAGTGACCTTTTTTTTTTTTTTTTTTTTGTGGGCATCACTGCCTCTGGTGGTTCTGAGCGCTACCCAGTGCTGCTCCTGAGAGCTGCTGGATTTGAACCGCCAAGCCCACGGGCTGCAGTTCCGCACTCAACCACTTACGCCACCGGGGCTACTAGTGCCTTTCATGCGTATCGTTTGAAAATCCTAAGAAAGGAAACTCACACCGACTTATTGAGAACTTCTGTGCTTTGACCATCTTTAAGCTCAACTACTCTAAGAAGAAGCTCAACTCGTAAGTAATCTTCAAATAACTCCCACAGATACAACTTAACAATGAGGGCTGAGCCCCGGTGGCGTAGTGGTTGTGCGCGGGACTGGGACCCACTGGGATGGAGGTTCAATTCCAGCAGCGGCTCCACAGGCGCAAAGGCTAGGCCTCCTACTACCACCACCAGAGGGCAGCGATTCCCCCGCAAAAAATATAGTAAAAACTTGACAATTAATAAACATAAAGGTAAACTAACCATAATACTGATGTATCATAATAATTCAACATAAAATAATCTTAGCCCATAGTACAAATAGCAAAAGACACATAAAAGAATCCCATAAGTAATTCAAAATAGAACTTTTTCATATATGAATTGAAGAAAAGTTTGTTCATATGTTAAAAAATAAGAAGAAACCCTTAAAAATATAAGAAGCAGAACTGCACTTGTAGGATGGACAAGAAAATTTAAAAGTTGGCATCAATTAGAGATTGTTCATATCCAAAATTAAATTCCTATAATTAGAAACAGAGTGCATAATTTGCTTCCAAGGAGGATAAAACATATCATGCCATACCAATTTTGCAACTGCAGGAAATAAAAATATGAGATGAATTTGCAAAAATATTTTTGTAGTCTTTATAGAGTTATGAAAGCAAACATGACTACATTATTTTAAGTTTTCAAAGAGAAGAAACTGTTCTAAAATGATACATTTCTATGTATTTTTCCTCGTGAGTATTTTCATCTTCAGCCAACATTTGAAGTTTTGCTGGATTTAGAAAAGCTTCTGTTAAAGTTATGAATAAAACCAGCAAATAGACTAGTCGGTGCCACGTATTGGAGTGAAAATTATAAAAATGTACCAAATTGTAAAAATGTACCAAACTGGTTTTCCTCTTGGATTGTCTGCTGAGTTCTTCATCTGTATGATAAACTGGCAAACTAGGTTAAATGCAAAAGAAAGGCCAAGTGTAAATTCCAAAGTTGCCCAATGCTTAGGTAAGCAACAAGTTCAGGAAGGAATCTTGCCTTCAAGCACATAGCTGACCCAAGAGATTTATTATGTTTTGAAACTGCATGATCAGGAGACTAGGAAAGTGGGATGAGTATCTGAAAGGCAAGATTAATTATATTCCTCATATTTTTAAGGTTGGTGAGTGATAAAGCTATAATCTCTTAATCCAAATATAAGAGGATCACATACTGGGAAGAAAATGGCAAACCAGAGCTAGTTGAGTCTTCCCACAACCACAAGCTAAAACACAATTCCGCTTAATACCTGACTACATTGAGATTACTAATATCTCATTACCTTAAAGAATAAAGGGTGAAAATTCATTGACAGATAATAATCTAACATAGGGAGTGTATTCTATGCCAATCTATCATAAATCCCAAGATAGCTAAATATATTGTTGTAGTTGTCAAGTGCCATTCATTCAGTTCTGAATCATAGTGACCATATTACAACACTGCTGGTTTCTGCACCAGCATCATCGTTAGTACTTTTGAGCCCATTGTTTCTGTCACTGTATCACTCCATCTCACTCAATAGCTTCATCTTTTGCCCTGAGCCATGGCTTTTGAAAGTTCATTTTCAGGAATTGGTCTTTCTCAGCAGACTCTGAGGAAACACCTCTTCCCAGACATGCTTTCACTACCTCCCACCAAGGGGTTCATTTTACAGACTGTATCTGATCATGCTCTACTGTGAATCATAAGATTTCCAGGGGCTATCCCCTTAGAAATTGAAAGCATATTAAGAGACATGGAACTATTGCTATCATATAAGAATAAATTCAAATTTTAAAAGCGTATATAATTCAAAAGATTCAGAGATTGCACTTATCAAGTGAAGGCTTTAAAATCACTACAAATAATATGCTGATATGATTGACTGTTCAGACCCACCTCTTGCTTCCAGATTTACAGCCTCAAAATCCCCATTTTAGAGCAGTTATATACTCTGTCCTAGAAGATCATTAGGACAATATATTTGAACTTTGCTTATTGTGGTAGCTACATACTCTCCTGTCAACTTGAGACTATTAAGAGTGAAGGGGGGAAGTATAGTCCATCCATCAGGTTGCAGATTGATGGACTCAACTGGAAGCACCAGTAAGGTAAATAGCTCACAGAGGCAGGGCTCACAAACTCACTCTCTGGGAGACATTCCTGTTGTCAAGCCACCTGGGGCTATGCTGATAGAGCCTTTTGGAAACCCACACCTGTGCTGAGATGCTTCTTCCACCACTGGACACTGGATCTACAAGACTTTCCACCCACTGACCTGTGATCTACATTTGGCATGATTGTATATGTCTCATGAGTCTGAAGAGGAATTTAAAAAGTGGTATCCAACAGATGAGCTAATATCTAGCCTGTGGACTTAATCTTGAAGGGATTGGGATATATTTAATTGTCCTTGTATAAAAAGCTCTTTCTTATGCACATATGAGCATCTCCCTAGATTTGTCTCTCTAATCAACATGGATTTACACACCTCTGTATGTTTAAAAATCATTTATATTATATGATAATGCATAAATGAATCAACAGTAATTTGTTTATATTAAAATATAGTTAAACAGGCCTCTTGTAAAGGAAGTGAAGAACTGTGCCCGATTTTGACATGAATTCACAACTGCTAGTCATGTTGACCACTCTCCTCTGAGAGAAAATTGGATAAAAGATATGAAACCAAGGCTGTTGCCAATGGAGAGTTAGAAGGTCAGGGCCGGGCTCTCCATTGCTTTCTGACTGAAAGCAACTTTTGGACTGTGGCATAAAGGCTGATGGCCCCCAGCATAACAATTTCATTGTGTTGAAGACTGGGGTTTCAGAAAACAAAGAGAATTAGATTTTCCAGAAAAGAGACAACTTATACAGGAATAAAATGATGTAGATTCCCTTAGAAATGTGTTGAGTCTTAAGCAGTGATGTGGAGTCAGGAAGCATCACATAACATTGCAAAGGACAACCAGGAAGCTTTTAATGGAACAATTAAGGAGCTGTTCAGGCCTGAAACCCTTTTGCATTCCAATGAGCACTAAAACCTGCTAGGGCAAGGTACAATAAAATCCAAGATTATTCATCATGTACTACAATTTTGGACATACTTAGTAGACTGCAGATGATAAAATCTTTGGGGAAATTGAAGAAACAAAGCCTAGTTAAACATGTTAGTAAAATGTGTGATCTGTAAAAGGAGTAACTCGGTCTAGTTTCCTGGCTGCATTTCCTGTAACTTTAACATTGTCTTGGATATGATGTGTATTTCAAAGGTATTCAGGGAATAATAAAAAATAACTACACTGTGTTATCTCATGTACTATGAGATATGTATTCAGTCAAGTCCTGTGAGTGGTATGGAATGATTTTCCTAATAACAATTACAGAGTTCTTTCTGGCATTCTGAACTTTTTCAAAGAAAAATCTTCAAAAATTAAGTGATCTACTCAGGTCACAAAGGTAGAAAGTGAAAATTCAGATTCAAATCTAAGTCCCTTGAGATTTCTTGCTGAATCACGGTATCATACTAGATTATATTTTATGCATAGGTACATTTATCAATAACCACAACCTACATTATTGTTGCTAGATGTTATTAAGTTGTTTCTGACTTAGAGAACTAGATGTGCAACAGAATGCAGCCATACTCCATCCCATGTCACCCTGGCAATCATCGTGAGGCTTGAGCCCAAGGCCGCAGCCACGACATGAATCCATCTTGATAAGGGTCTTTCTCTTTTCCACTTGTGTCTTTTTCCAGGGATTGGTTTTCCCTAATAACATATCCAAAGTGCATGAAATGAAATCTTCCCATCCTTGCTTCTAACAAGCAATCTGGTTTTACTTGTTCCAAGCCAGATCTGTTTGTTCTTCTGGCACTCCATGCATTTTCCACTGGAAGGAGAGTCAGCCAACTGTACTTCTCATCCTGACAAAACTTCTGGAACATATCAAATACACCATCATCCAGAGTCTCTCCTCTCACTAGCACTTCATCTAGTGGTAGTGACATTATGTATATTAGCTTTGCCCCTTCACACCATGGATTAACACAACTCTCACTAGACTATAGTGGCTGATTTATCCGGATAGAGGCTGCATTCTCAGTGTTGTCTCACCTAATTAGGTTGTGGAACCAATTCAGGAAGCCCATATTTATGATTTTACTTATCTGGGGCAGTGGTTCTCAAACTGTGGGTTGCAACTCCTTTGGGGGTCAAATGGCCCTTTCACAGGAGTCGCCTAAGATCACCAGAAAATATATTTTCAAAGGTCTTAGGAACCCAGACCTGCTCTTCTATTTGTCTCCAAGGGGGTCCACCCATATGCAGATAAGCCAATGTATGAGTGCCCCACATGAAGACTGTTACCCAGGCTATACCATGCTTAAAGACAGAGTTTCATTTATTTGTAATTAGAAATAAAAATTTCACAATATATAATTACATATTGTTTTTTGCAATTAATCACTGTTAATTATGTTCAATTTATAACAATGAAAATACATCCTGTATAGCATATATTTATATTATGATTCACAACAGCAGCAAAATGACAGTTATGAAGTAGCAACAAAAATAATCTTATGGTTGGCGGTCACCACAACATGAGGAGCTGTATTAAAGGGTCGTGCCACGGCTTTTACAAATTATCAGGGCAGGGTTCTCTAGAGAAACAAAACCAGGACATTATGAATATATATACATCAAGAAGGGCTGTAACAGTAATTAGTCCACACAGAAGTACAGAGGGCTCAGTCCAAGTCACTCTTTTTGAACAGTTAATATACTGAACATCCTTCCACTCAGGAGGTCTTTGGTTCAAAGTCAAGGAGTCAAAGACAGTGGAGTCTTTCCATAGGCAAGACAGGCAGATTCTGCCCACAGGCAGCATACAAGCCAAATGGGTCAGCAAAAGTCAGTAACACAGGAACTTAGAGAAGCAGGCACCAATGGGTTCTTGAACTCAAGTGACATCCACTGACAGGATCCATTAACCTCTAGCCCAAGAGTTGTATGCCCTAGCATGTGGTGAAGCAAGCAGTCTCAAGCTCAAGAGATATGAGTCAAAGCTTCCCTCAGCACAAGTCATGCAGTAAACAGTTGAGTCAGAGAGCTAGCTAATTCGGCAGCACAGTAGTCCAATCACCAGTGAGCAAGAGAAACAAGGGTGGGCCTTGACAAGCTATTTATCTATCCATTCTCCATTCAAACAATGATCTTATTAATCCCACATGCGCCCATTGGCCGGGTTGGCACAATGTAACTAATGATCACACCGTGTTACATTGCCTGCTCTTTACCAACAATGTAACTCTCAGAGAGCAATTCATTGGAAAATACCATAGCTTGCATCAGGATCATCTTTGTTTTGTCACTTGTAAATGGCATTCTTGCTTTTCAAAACTTTAAGGAGATCTTGTTGAGCAGATTTACCCAATGCGTTACGCCCTTTGATTTCTTAATTTCTACTTCCATCAGCTTTGAGTGTGTATCCACGCAAATTGAGGTACATGATAATTTCAATCTTTTCTTAAACATCAGTTTACCACAAAATTCAATCAAATCAAAACATTTCTTTGCAGCACCTTGGTATAATCATTCAAAATCATTACTGTGTGAATAAAACTTGCTTGATGAAAGTTCTGTGATAGGTCATTTGCCTTATAAAAAAAGTTACTGCTGTTAATATCTCTAGTTTTTCTTTTAGATTAATTAGGAAGATTCATCTAAAATAAAGACACATATCAAATTGAAAGACATACCTATATAAGCTTCCCTATAAGTTAGTGCCAAAATTATTATCTAATATATTTAAAATAGTTTTTTACATTAAATAGTTAAGTGAAGTCAAATGTTAAAGTACATATACAATAGAAGAGGAATAAAAAGGTGAATCAAAATGTATATGTGTGTTTAGCTGCCATTAAAATTACACAATAATAGTGGAACCACCATTTTTATTTCACAAAAATGACATATGCACCCTAGAAATGGAGAGTGAGCTGGACATAGTTGACATAATAGGTTTGTGACTGGAGCAGATGGCTCGGTATCCAGGGGTTGATCTAAACACGCATGTTCTGTCTCCCCAAAGATGCTTTTCCTATTTACCAATAAATTATAGTGGCCGCTAACTGTATTTTGTACCTACTTTTAATTGTAGAATGTATTACCTGCATCATCATGAACATCATTTACTTGTTGTACAATGTTTATCGATCACACAGGTGGTGTACAATGACCGCACAACAATCTTTTATTTCCTTTAGATTGAAATACCCTGGTTTAACTCCTGAGTCAGTGAAACCAGGTACGTTCACTGTGCTAGCAGCCCTTTACCCCCTACACTCTATGATACTGAGCCCTGATGGTGAAGCTTTTCCCGATTTATTAGAATGTATTAGATTTAAGATGTGGAAAGTTACCAAAATAAACCCACCTGTTTTCATTAATATGTTGCAGAATTACTTTGTAAGTAATTGAAATGAGGCAATAGTAATTTTTTTCAATCATATTATCAATTTACAAGGTTATTATGCATGGAAAAAACAGTCAGAAAATATTAATTTTTCAGTTTTCATAAAAGGACAATGGAACCTTGTTGACGTCTCCACTATGGCTACTGGAATTATATCATAGCATTAAAAATTATAATGTGTCATAGACATCAGGCTCAGGAACCATAAACAATGCCATTAAATGTGGATACAATCTTCAAGTTAAAGAAGCTCAATTTGTTTGTATTTTAACAAGTGACTCAGCAAAAGATCAATTATTCCAAGCAATTTCAAGGTTATAACCAACACTAATGTCCTGAAAATAAAGTAATCAGAAATTTAGTAATATTTAATTTGGTGATAAGACAATTTAACTTAGAATTTCCTGGCTCTCGTGCATTTAAAAAACAAACAATTTCAACAGCTAATGAGTGTGCTTTGTTTCCTGACAGAGGATAAGATGGTAAAAAGTAAGTGGAAAATAAATGTCAAGATCAATACAAAAGAAAGGTATATTATTCATGTATTTCTCATTTCACACAAGAACTCCGAAGCAGAAATGTGCTATCATCCTTTTTTAAAAAGTACTACAAATGCTTTACTAAAATGAAATAACCCATAACATAGTTGCCTTTCAGAGGTTTATCTATATCATTTAGAATTTATTTTTTAGAAGTAACATAATTCTAAATTTGAAATAAGCTTTATATAACTTTCTTATATATAACTATGAACAACTTGATATAACTATCTTATATATTTTTAATACTTAATATGGTATTATAGAAGATTCCTATTTGCAGAGAATGTGAAAAAAGGATAGTACACAAAGTTGTTATATATTTTGTACCCAGTACTCCCTAAGTTAACATCTGCTTTGCCATTGTATGTTTGCAGCTATTAATAAAAAAGTATACCTTGTTTTTAAGAGTGAAAAAGAAATACTTAACCAAGATGGAGTTATTTTTTTATCTGGAATTTAACACTGGCAAGAACTTCAAGGGATGTGGAAAACTCACTAATGGATTTTGCAAAGTTTGATGAAAGGAATGGTTTACCATGAGATAAAGGAATTGACTGAATAGGTAGAGGATATGTTCAAAAGAAGCAGAGGGTAGGATGTGATGGAAATTACTCTTGTTATAAAGCTAGAAGATGGATCTGATGTTTATGTTCCATGCCAGGGTCAGATGACAACTCACTTATCAGGGTCCACAGGATTACATGTGTGGAAAGGAGAGTGGCATCACTGAGTTCAATATTGTCTTTTATGTAGAGCAGTGCCAATGGTAAAAGGGATAATCATAGAGCTTAGCTTGTTAACATCAAAAATAATGACAGATTCTTTAAAAAATAAAGGGCACAAAACCAAATAAAAGGAACACGACTGGCATGGCAGTTCATGACTCAGTAGCCCTGCAAGAAAAGGAGAGAACTGCTCCCCGAGATTTCTGAGGTAGGACGGTACATTTTTACAGTAAGAGATAGTCTCATCTTTCTACCAAACAGCAATTGGTGATGTCTAACTGCTGATCTAGTAGTTAGCCTTACAACCTCTAAATATCAGAAACAAAGGAGGCATGGTTATCAAATCAAATGAAAAATAAGAGGGCTCACCAAACAGTAGGTTCTGTAGCTATGGAGATGGTTAACATGGTATCCAGTCAGGGCAAGTAAATAAATCAAGAATAAAAATATTTATGTTTTTATATTTATAACAAAATCATAGATGACTTTAACCTGAAAGTATGTGTGTGTGTATATATATATATATACATATACACTGGAATACCTGTATTTACACACATATACACATACATACATATACCAGAAGGTCAGTCTTTAAATATATATATATATATACATACATATATACACACACACACGTAAAATGTGTGAATATGCTCACTTACTCGTCAAATTTCCTTAACTTAGATATTCAAAGCAATGAATTATAAAAACCACGGTGGCATTCAATGTCCTTAATTTACTTAGGAGTGTTATTTTTCTGATTGCAGGTTAAATCATAATCAAAAATTAAATCTATTTTAATCTGGCCTTTGCTGGCCTAATTGTCATAAAACTCATTTTCTACGTTATTAGACTGTCTGTTTAGATCTGAAAAATATTGATGTCATCATTCCTGCTGCTTTTATAAAAATATTTAATCACTGAAACTGATTTTATATGCTAATTACTATTATTCAATTGAGAGTGGAAACAGAGGCAACTCTGGGCTCCATGGAGAGTATCAAATTCAGTAACTTAATATTTTTATAGATGGAAACTAGTGGTTTGCTTAGAAAGCCAGTCTTTGCTTTTTAATACTGCTTGGTGTGGTAAGCAGGGTTCTCTGGGAAACAAAGCCAGGACCCTTATGATTGAATATATGAGGATAGGCTTATATGGCAGGAAGGAATATAACATCTAATTAGTCCACACAACAGTACACAGGGTTCAGTTCAACTCACTTTTTGAAGCAGATAATATACTGGAAGTCCTTCAAGTCATGTGGGTGCCGGAGTTCAAGGGCATGGGAACAGACAAGCATAGTCTTTTGGCAGGCAGCACACAGTAGGGTGGGTCAACAAGAGTTGACTGTTGTTGACTCAGGAGTTTAGGGAAACAGGACCAGATGGGACATCAAGTTCAAACAATGCAATGAGACAGCATTCAACAAGGAGACAGGGTTGAGCTTCAAGCTCAAGCTATGTGTGCACCTGCAGACTGCCAAAGCCAAAATTCATGATGCATGAGTTGGCTGGGCCCACAGGGGATGTAGCACACAGGCTGAGGCAGAGAACTAGCTAAAGCAGCAGTACATTAGTCTGATCACCAGAGAGCCAGAGGATCGGGGTGGACTTTGAAGAGCCATTCCCTCTTTGCCCTTCAATCAAATGGTGACCTGATTGATTTCACTATTCATATTCTGTTACACAGTCGGGTGCCATGGCAGTCAACAAAACACAACTCTAAGCATAATTCTGGTACTTTCTGCTTTCAGCCATAATCCATCCAATATTAGCAATGATATTCCTTGTCCCATGTCCTTTTGTGAAGCTGGATTGAACCTCAAAAGCTCCCTGTAAAGGTACTGCTCTGACTACTCTTACAGGTTAGCTGGAAAATGTTTACTTGTGTGTGATTCAAAACTTTTGAATCTCCAAATGGATCTAGAGAAAGTTGTGTGTCTAGAACAAGGTATAGTGTATGGTTTGAAATCAAGAAAGGTGTGCATCTGGGCTATATACCTTCATCATGCTTATTTCATCTACATGCTGAGCAAATTATGAGAGAAGTTAAACTGGATGAGAGTAATGAGGCATCAGGACAGGAGGGAGGCTTATGTACAGCCTGCCATATGCAGAGAACTCAGCTTGCTTGCTGAAAGTGAGGACAGCTGGAAGCACCTGCTTTTGAGGTGTTCGATGTGAGTTACAATTTAGTGCCAGGAAAGTCAACATCCTAGCTTGTCAATGATCTACAATCTGTGCTCACAGAGGCAGAGGTCAATAAATCAAATCGCATATTACATTTGGATGGGGCTCAGAATGGGAAGAAAAACTTCAAAAACACGTTAATAATCAGAATGTGGAATGTATAATACAGCCAAAGTTGACACAAAAGACAGGAAATAAAGAAAAGTTAAAAAAAAAGGATGTCAAAAATACTCTGAAACTTCCCCCTGAATATAGAAAAGTTAAAATATAGGGAATAAATAATAAACTAAAAGTTGAGTCTTAAAGTGCAGTTTGTGAAGACAAAGCAAAGATATTATAATCAAGTATGATAAAACCTGGAGTTAAAAAACCAAAAGTTTTGAAAAAATATAGTTTACCCAAGTTGAATGAACAAATTATTCAATTCTTGAGTTGTGGTATTTAAAAAATTTATGAGCAAAATAAGGAATGATGCAGGAAGCATCTCCATAAAATGGAGGAATATACAAAATTACTGTACCAAATAATTACTCAACCTTTAACCTTCTCAAGAGGTAGCATAAGATCAAGAAGTAATACTACTGAAAAAAGAAGCCCAAACTACCTTGAAGGCACACACCAATAGTGAGGCTGTGGTGAAAAACAGATCACTGCCTCCACCTCCTTTTCTTTTAGTAAACTTGAAAACTTTATATATTTCTTTGTAAATTATAATAAGTTTGGTAAATATATTGTATATGCACAAACTTCCCAAATTTATGGCATCATTTTTAATGCATTGATTAATAAGCCCTCCTCTGAGAATGTCTATGAATAAGAATTGACTATTTGTAAAGCTTTTCTTTTTACTTATTTATTATTTAAGGCTCTACCTAAACAATCATTGCAGAAACATTTGTGAAACAACAATTCCTCCTTCAAGATATACATACATGCAAGAGACCTATAGAGATTTGTCTCTCAATAAACAGAAACTTAAAGATACCTTCTCAGAGTAAAAATGGTTTAAACAGTTTTAGCTTATCTGTCAAGTTAGGCTCCTTTTCAGAAAAGGAATGAATGATTTTAAAGGAAGGTCTTTCAACAAGAACAAGAACTAAAAAAGTGTAATCTGCTAGTACTTTATTGGGCTTTTTTTTTTCTTTTAAAGTACATTACTTTTAAGACTAAGGAGATCTGGTGGTGTCATGGTTACTGCTTGGCTGCAGTCCTTACTGTTAGTTGAAAGTATATGCGACACTTGATGAACTCTTTAGTTTCAGGTGATTTTTGGACAACTCATTTATGGTTTTGATACATATTCCAAATAAAAACCCCACTGCCATTGAGTCAATTACAACTGAAACTCATGGAATTCTCGAGGGCAGCGTAGAGTGGCTGCCCTACGACTTCTGGGCTATAAATCTTTCTGGAAGCAAAAAGCCTCATCTTTCTTCTTCGAAGAGTCTGAAGGGCTTGAACTGCTGATCTTTCCAGTCATAGCCCAAATCCTAACCCACTATGCCACCTAGCCATCTAGATTCTAAAATGTCCTTTTAAGTTTTAATTACAGTTTAATACCAAATGTCTATGTTTGAAAGAGCATACTCTGCATTATGTCTACATTTTAATAAGCTATAATTTGTAACTAATTGGGTACTTGGGAAAGAAAGCTGTTATTTTCCTTCTTTCTAAGTCTACATACTCTTTTAATTTACTATTGATTTCATAATGGTGTGTATACATGCCATTTAATTAGATAACCTTAACAATAGTCTCCCCTACTGAGGGCTGGGAAGGGCAGCCATGGAGATGCTGCATTCTATTTGACAGAGGGCTCCAGCTAATTAGACAATGATAAGTAATTCAATATTCTATAATCGGATGAAATTACCCATGGAGGGAGAATTTGATGTTTTTTATTTGTTTATGCATTTTTGAAGGCCTCTGATGCTAGACATTTATATAAACAGGGAGTAGTTTTTGGTATTCTTATCTAGTCTGTAAATACTTTAAAGCAGTTTACCAGAAAAAAAACCCAAACAGCAAACATCTTCAAGTTCTGAAGGAATTTTTCTGGCTATTTTTGTTTTTAGGTTTTTTGTTTGCGTCTACATATAATAGCAATTCAGTTAGATGTCACAAATTATAATTGAATCATATATTTGTATCTTACCTAGATGATGTTATGGGAAAATATTTAAGCTACGTGGCTCTATATCTTATAATAGTAACTCCCAAGCCTCTCCATATATTTCCAATTAGCCCCTAGTATATTTTATAGCAATTTATGTCATGTAAACTTTTAATAAACTATACTATCAGATATATTACAAATTAATATTTTATAGGTTACTAAAATGTCATAAATGTTCATCTCTTATAAAGGAAGAGAAATACTGTCAGATTCCCTGATTTCTTTTAAAGTTCAATTTATTTTTAAATTTTAGGCACAAAATAAGATGCTACAACATTGATGTAAATCAGCAGGGTTACCTAGTAGCAGAAATGTTACAATTTTTATATGTTTTATACATAGATTTTATCACTTTAATAATGATAATGGGTCATTCTCCACTCAACTACTGTCAACACATGACATTTTAATAATTCCCATTACCTCTACAGTACACTTATACTTGATTTACAGAGACTGTTCTATGGGCTGTTTGTCCTTAGAAGGCATTGAGCAATGAGATAAAGAGTATTAACATGATTGGCTTTTAGAATAAGAGAATATACTGGTTGCCATCTGGAGATGAAACACTGACAATACCAATCAAAATATTAAATTGTAAAGCAAGAAAATAGGCAGCATTTTGTTTATTCAGCAATGCACAAAGGTAATAAAATTATAAAATTTAGATGAGTAAGAATTGCCATTTTATATTATTCAAAATAAAAGCAGCAAGATTGTGAGGTCAAAAAATATGAAAATATATACACACATAAACACAACACATAGGGAATTGTACAGAAATATATTTTTATCTATACGTACAATGCACAAACAAACTCATACACACACACCACAGATGGGGTGAGAGGAGAGAGACTGAGAGACAGAAAAACACGTATATCACATGCTATATAACAGAGTCAGGAAAAGACAAAAACATAGTTGACTTAAAATATTTGGGAGTTAGAACAAGGGTATTGGAAAGGAAGCTAAAGATAATACACTTTAAAAAAGGAACCACGGCTGAGCCCCGGTGGCATAGTAGTTGTGCACAGGACTGCGGCCCACTGGGATGGAGGTTCAATTCCGGCTCCCAGGAGCAAAAGCTGGGCCTCCTACTCCCACCACCAGGGTAGTGATGCCTAAAAAAAAATAAATAAATGAACCACATCTCCTTGATGGCTATGTGAATGAATCAACCAACTTTTCCTCTTTTAGGTTTCTCTAAATTATAGTTATCTCACACCTCATTTCATACTCAAATTTAAGTTTTGCATTCATGTTTCCTGAGTTAATGTGGTCTTTTATTATCATTTTTATATGTGAATGAATTGTGAAGATGAGGATAAGTGAACCCCAATGGTGTACTGTAACAAGAAGGGCTGCTAACTGCAAGGCCAACAGTTCAAAACCACTAGTTTATCTACAGGAGAAAGAGGAATTTTTCTATTCTCATTTGACTTGAAATCTCAGAAACCCACAGGAACAGTTTGACTCTGTCCCACGGGGTCGCTATGAGTCATATTTACAAAGACACATTATAAATTACAACTAAAAACTCATATAACCTTTTTTTGGGGGGAGTCATCACTGCCCTCTGGTGGTCGTGCAAGCTACCCAGTGCTGCTCCTGAAAGTAGCTGCTGGATTTGAACTGGCAAACCCGCAGGCCACAGTCCCGCACTCAACCACTTACGCCAGAGGGGCTCAGCCCTCTCACATAAACTTTTATTAAGGAAAAATATCAGAGTGTGAAGCTCTTATTTCTCATTGTGTTTCCCATCAAGGTCTTTATCTATGTTTCTGAAGGCTATGTTTTCATCTCTCTCATCCTTCCTATAATAATCAAGTTCTCTTCAATATATACCATGAAAATCATTATATTTTAGCATCTTCAATGTCTCAAATCATGTTCGCTTTCAATGTTCTCTGGTATAGTCTTGAAAGCCTTTACTAGCTTTGAAGGATGAGCAAATACATTGCCAAGATGGAGGAAAGTACCTCACGGAAATGTTATTGGATTTTTTTCTCATCGATGCAATTTTTTTTTTATTTTTTAAATATTTCTTACATATTTTGGACTTGTTGTCCTGGAGAAGGACATCATTTTCGTAATGTATAGAGGCCATAATAAATAGGAAGGCCCTCAACAAGAAGAATTGACAGCATGGCTGCAAAAGGGGAAATACACATGGGAGCACAGTGCGGATGGCACAGGCCCCCAGGTGTTGTTCTATTGTGTGGAAGGTCAGCATGAATCAGAACTGTTTGAATGGCACTTAACAACAAACAGGTGATAGACTCTCATCTCACTGTTTTAGGGGAGGTCATGGAGGTTATTAGGTGCTAATGCCTATCCACTGAGAATGCAGACCCAGTCAGATGGACAGGGTACCTTATTGATAAGCTAAACTATCTCTGATGGTTAGATTATATGTCTGTTCAATAGTACCTGTGTAGAGGGAGGGGTAGAGTTCAAACCATCAATCATGTCACATGCTGATGATGATCCTTTAGGGTGTGGCCTTTTAATAAGAGAGACACTGAGGACTTCTCTCACTTGCCCTTGTTTCACCTTCCTGCTTGCCCGTCGCATTGCAGGCCTGGCTTTGGGTTTGGCAGCCCCTTCCACCTACTGACCCAAGGAGCTGTGGGACCCTGCCATGTTCCTATTGTCTATGGCCCAATCTGGTTCCACCAACCAGCCTCTGTTCTCCCAGGTTTATGTTTACCTTCTGCTTCAACTGCTCATGGACTTTAACTGGACTAGGCTGGACTGATTTCTTGATATGAAATCATTTCTGAGATAAAGTTCTTTCTTGTGCATTTAAGAGGTTCACTGGTTTGGTCTCTTAGCCACTTAGCCTAAAACACTTATCAATTATTAATCTCTTATGTCACTCTTTCCCCAAATATCTATCTATTCTCCCACATAAGCTTCAATTTTAATCATATTTATGTGTTATATAATTTATTTCTTCCAGATGAGATTAAATCTATGATCATAACAAAGATGTAAAATTTTATCACATTATATCATAACCCAGACTATTACCTCATAATCACAGACATTCAATGAACACAAGATTAGTGAGTAAAATAGTGAATTAAATTCACATACATATTTTATTTTTTATGTGTTGAGTGGGGACAGAGACAATTGTTTGAAATAACTTTTACTGCCTCTGTATGGAATCACTTGTTTTAAATGAGTATTGTCAGGGGGCAGGGGAAAGGGGGACATATCATTGATTATAAATTCCCACTCAAGGAAAGCAAACAGAAGGTGTAACATATGATAAAAATTAAAATAAGGATTCCAAGGGCATAGGGTGGAGGAGGGAGGGGATAAAAGGGAGTTGATATCAAGGAATCCAAGAAGATAGAACATTTTTTTGAAATTGATTTTAGTAACAATTATATAATACTGTTTGATGTGCTTTACTGAGAAAATTTATGATATCACTAAGAGATCCCTCCAAAATGGCTTTTTAATAATTCAAACATATTTCATAAATTACAAACTCATTATATGGAAAGTATTGCCTCTAGTGATGAATATACACTTTTGTGCATACCTTTATATGGATATATGTGTGCATGTGTAAGTACAGGTAGATACATACACATACATACATACATACACTTTTTCTCAACATAAACTATGAAATTAATCATGCCTTCTTTTTCATTGTGGTTCCATCAAAGTTAAAGAAAAATAGAGGGAATAGCAAAACCAGTTGGGTAACAAGAACGATGTAACCTTAAAGAAAAAGTAAAAATAAAATTGGGGATCATAGAACCAAATCTGAAGTCTTCATATTTGCCACGTGATTCCAAGCCATAGTTATGTCATTTACTGTCTCCCATCCCTGTGTGCTTTTTCTCGTGAACTTAGAAATATTTCCCAAAGCTTGAGTGCTCTGTGATGTTCCTGTTCTCCCCACTTGTCTAACTGATGAACTATTACTTACATCTGTGGTTTGAATTTCATGCAATGTTCTCTATAATGTCTTTGCCTTATTTGTTGCTACTTTTCCGCCGACATTGAAAATTCCACTTATTGTTTTCTGAGCAATGTGGCAGAAAGATGTGATATAACACAGATATATGCATTAAACTGTAAAACACAAAAGTAGAATAATGTAGAAGGCCCACAGTTTCTCTTTTACCCTATAGTCCTTACCAAATTTTATTCCTTGATCTCCTATGTGTTTTCTTTCTTTATTTGCTAACCTACCCCCAACGAAACTGAAACTTTATAAGCTTTGATGTAGAAAACAACAACTGCAAACAATACTCTTGAACTCTTTGTTAGTTATTACATGGGGCTGGTGGGCCAATAATGTCAAATCAGGAAAACTAAAACCACTACAAATATATTCAACTGCAAGCACTGCAATAGTTCCATATAAACGCTGCTATCTGGGAACTGGAAACACAGGAAATCCAGGATAGCTTGACCCCTCAGGACCAGGGGTGAGAATGGCAATACCAGGAGGGTGGAGAGAAGGTGGAGGAGAAAGGGGGACCAAATTATAAGGATCTACATATAACCCCCTACTTTGAGGATGGACAGTGGAGAGGTGGGTGAAGGGAGTCATTGGACACTGTAAGACATGGCAAAATACTAATAATTTATAAATTATCAAGCGTTCATTGGAGAAGGGAGGGAGGGGTGTTCATTGGGGAGGGAGAGAGCAGATACCAGGGCTCAAAGAGAAAGCAAATGTTTGGGGAATGATAAGGGAAACAAGTGTACAAACGTGCTTTGCACAATGCATGTATGTGTGGATTGTGATGAGTTCTATGAGCTCCCAATAAAATGATTTAATAAGAAAAAGAGAGAGAGAAGGAGAGAAGGAAAGAAAGAAAGAAAGAAAGAAAGAAAGAAAGAAAGAAAGAAAGAAAGAAAGAAAGCAAGCAAGCAAGCTACTATCTGGGCCATACCACACACATATGTACTCTTGCTCACCTTATTAAAAACTAACCTTTCCTCAATTTGGCAAGCACTGGTCTTTAAGGAAGGAGGGATGATTGTACAGTGATTAAAGCATGTGACAACACCCTAAAGGTAAGCAATTCAAATCCAGCTGTTACTCTTCAAGAAAAATATGTCTCTCTGCTTCTGCAGCCTTGGAGATTCTCTGGAGCATCTGCTCTGTCCTAGAGGTTACTGGGGTTCGGAATCAACAGCAGATGGGGGGTGATCTTCAAGTGCTTCCTTCTATGCATCAGCTGAGCTAAGTCTTGAAGCCTCTTGGGAGTAATTATGCTAGCTCCTTGTTCCTGGTCTTGAAGCCTTCAGTCAGACACATCACTATACATTCTACCTAAAGACTATTTTCACAATTTGCATCTTGCCTGTATTCTAACTGCCTTACTTAGTCCTTCATGTTTGGTACTTTGCAGTAACTCTTGAACTAATTTGCCTATTTTCAATGTAAATATAATTTACTTTTACCCCATTTCTCATTTACTCAAGTCCTCATGGCACTGTCAGGAATAATATGGTTGGCTGTTCAAACCCACTAGCCTCTCTGCATGGCTAAGAGGAAGCTTCCTGCTCCTTGTAAAGATTAGCAAACCTGGAAACCCTATACAGGGTTGCTTGGATTCAGGAGGAACTAGATGGTGGTGAGTCTGATTTGGTGGGTTCTCACGTACTTTAGTGTAATATCTACTTCTTCCTCTTTGCAGCATGAGCACCGCCTGTGCTGTAGTCATAGAGGTCTGTACAGGAATTCCTGAATCTCTTGTGCCCTTGCACAAATTATGCTTCTATGCAACGTTCCTACTGCTTGCTTTGCTATAAAACACAGTCTCTGCTGAGATGACTTCTAATTACCCTTCAAAAGCCAGCATTAATGTCACCCTTCTCTGAAATCTTTTCTGGTTCCCTTGGCAAGATTAGTTTTCCTCTCCATGTATTCCCAGATCTGTTTGTACATATATCTGCTATGGAGCCTATCAAAATGCATCATTATGGCTTGTTTATGCTTCCCTCTCCCTCCCCCAGTTGCACGGCTCTGCTATTCTCTGTGCTCTTGGCATGCACGGGCTAGGAATTGTTCTGTTTTTGTTCCCCAGGGACAAGCAGATAGCTTCAGATGTAGTAAGCTATAAATTAATGTTTGAAATGTTTCTTGAATGCATGAACACATGCCTCCTCTCCAGTTCCAAATGTATTCCAGTGTGGCCAAACAGAGAAGTCTTTGAAAACTAGTACCTTTTTTCTTTCAACAAAAACTTTTATATACTGTTATTGTCAAATATTATTTCTCTGAAAAAATATTCTTCTCTACATGCATAATAAATGGTCATTCTCTGACAGAATTATGTCAATCTCAACTTTATCTACATTGATTTTTTTCAACTGTTCCAACTTCCATATTAATCTCTCATCTATATTAATACACCCACTATATTTATAACCTTTTTAATCAGACTCACAATTCCCATATTGGGTTTTATTAATATTAGGTGGTAAGAAATAAAATTTCACAAGGGAAAAACAAATAGTTTCTTAGAGTTTGACACCTAAAATATATTCCTACCTGTTGAGCTAGACTCCATCCCACTGGAGAATGATTCATAGGGCACATAGGAGGTAATGTGGAGTTTACAAATAAATAAAACTATTTGGCTACTCGGACAAGATCCATTTTGTTCAGACTCAGTGCCCACTGGTGCCTGATGCTTATGCCTGAGAGGATTGCTGCTCCTGCTCTTTTTGACAGGAAGCCCCGCCCAAGTAGTCTCAATAACACTATGGCCAGATGACATTTCACTCACTGGCATGTTTACCGTTTCACTGGTTACACTGGAGACTTTTATGTGCTTTGCAGGATACCAGTACACCATCCCAGGTACACTGTGCACTCCTGGACACCATCAGATATGCTGGCTTCGATGCCTCTCCTCCTTCAATACACTGTGACTACTGCTATTGGCCACTCGTTCCATTGGGTATCACTTGGTCTAGGCCCAGAATATCAAAATGTTTGTGGGCATAGACACTAGTGCTATCATCTCACAGGCAACGTCATCTTTCACAGGGCATTGTGGTCCTGGGCTGCCTCTCCATCTCCAAATGCCACAGAGATCTGGCAATGGGACATCGTAAAGCTTTCATCATAAAATCCAGCCATATTGATGGCATCCCTTAGTCCTGTCATTCATTCAGTTCTATCAACAATGTATCTTTCCTCACAGCACCTTCTTCCCTCAATCTCTACTCAGACACAAATTCTTACAGACGGAAGCAAGAGATACTTAGCATTTTAAACGTCACACTAAAATCAGAAGCTTTTCATATGTGACTGATTATTAAATGTATTCTGTTGCATTCTCTGGATAAGAAAAATTCGAGTAATATGTCATATTTTATTCCACATGCACACCGTCAACCAAATAATAAGAACAGATTCATTGCTGCTAAGTACATTTCAGCTCCCGGTGACTCCATCTACTGCAGAGTAGGGTTTTCCCTATCATTTTTTGCATGCTATCTTGGTAGAAGCAGATCACCACGCTTCTCTTCCACCATGTCACAGTGTAGGCTTGAAATGTCAATCTTCAGGTAGTTGTCTAGTACACACACATGTGCCACACAGAAAACATAGGGTTTTTTTGGGGGGGAGGCTGTAAAATACTGTAGTAAGGAAATTAGCATTCCTTTGCTTAATCCAGTGTATGTCCTCACGGCCTAATGATTCCATATTGGGGTGTTAACCACAGATGAGCAGTTCGAAACCACCGTCTCCACCTTCATAGAAAGCCAAGGTGTCCTATTTCCACAAACAAGTCCAGGCTCAGAGACCCACAGCGCCATTCTCCCCTAGCCTGTAGTGCTGCAGTGAGTCAAAATTTATTCACTGGCAGTGGAGTCCTTTTTTTTTTTTTATTCCATCCTTATTCTATGAAACGATGTGTGTGTGTGTGTGTGTGTGTGAGAGAGAGAGAGAGAGAGAAAGAGAGAGAGAGAGCGCAATCCAAATCATATTGATAGAACTGGTGATCTATCAAAATAGTTGACAATGGTGTTTGTATGGCCCTACTTGTGTTCTTGAAAATTGACTCCAAGATTAGACTCCAAGATTCATTTTTTCCTGATGAAAGACTTCTGAGAATTCCCTGGTATAAGGTGGTCCACCAATTAGTGGCCAAACATGGTTCAATTTTAAGGACATGAAAAGACTTTGAATTTATGGATTTCATATGACACACCTGGCACACGCATATAGGCACACACAAGGGTATGTGTTATATATTATTTCACACACACAATCTTCCTCTCTTGAAAACAACAAAATGATCAAAGCTATTTGTATGCCACACCTCATTATTACTTTGAACTTACAGATCAAAGAAGGCAGGACAAATTCCCCATTCCAATAGATTTCCCCTATTAGATTTCCCCAATAGATTTCCTTCTGCTAAAGGCATTGGTTGAGAGATTACAACATCGGTCCATTTAACATCTCAGCCTTTGGCACGTTCTGTCTCTTCTCCGCCAGTTGGATACCACATCTTTGGTTAGCTTGTACTTCTCATAATTCAGGAAGAAGAATGAACTCTTCAATTTTATGCCAAACTGGAATGCCTGGAATGCAGCCTTTTCACAGATGTCCATTTATAAGATGCATCTGTCCCCACATCTCATTCTGCCAGCTGGCCTTGCATACGCTCATTGGCAGTGGACATAGTCTCAGGATGTTGGCCAGCAGGCTGCAGTTCCAGTGGCCTGGCTTCTACGCCATGTGACTCATATCCTTGATGGGTCCAGACAAACTCAGGGACATGATACAAAAACCAGCTTGAGGGAAGTCACTTCAGATAACAGGGATATCAAAAAGTCTGAATTGCAAGGTCAACATGAATACATATATATGTGTCTAGAACTATTTCAAAAAGATAAACAGACTAATTATTAGAAGGTGGATATATATGGCAGATAACAGCACAAAATCATGACTTTGACAAAAACACCAAGTGGAACTGCTTGTGATGAGCAAGGAAGGCAGAGAGAGAAAAGGATGCTGTTGCCTGTCACCTGTCAGACATGCCTAGGTGGCAATCCTCTAGGGAGGCGTCCGAGGAAGTCCCGTGAATGGTTGGCTCAGCATTGTGAGTTCTGATGGCGGCCTTGTCTTCTGTATTGCTGAAGAGCCAGAAACTATTGAGCTGGAATAAGCTCCAAGGTTACCTTGACCATTCCACTGGCAGAAGCAATCTCTGAACTATTTCAGGCAGATGGATATTTACCTTACTCTAGGTTTCCAGACTGCATATATCCTTGTTCTTTACTGTCTTTTGTGTTAACGTTCCCTACACATCATGTTCCAGAAACCTCTCCTGCCTCTGTATTGTATACATAGGCAAGCGATGATGCAATCCTGTCTCGTTGAGTTTTATTCCCTCACTTGTGTGGAATTTCAGAGAGACTGTCGCATGCCAGCTGGTGGCAAGAAAAAGCTGAATTCAGAAGCTAAACCTAAAATTTCCAGAACAGGGCTGAGCCCCAGTGGCGTTGTGTGTGGGACTGTGGCCCACTGGGATGGAGGTTCAATTCCAGCAGTGGGGCTGGGTCTCCTACTCCCACCACTGAGAGCAGTGATGCCCTCCCCCCCCAAAAAAAATTTAAAAAAAATTTCCAGAACAAAAACTTGATTCTCTATTAATTTTTCTGACCCATTTAAACATACTAATCATAGTTTAGGATCAGCATTAGTATTTTTATGTGGAGCATTACTAAGCATATTAATAAGCATAATGAATAGCATATTAATAAGTTGGCAGAGCGCACAATGTATATAACATGGAAAATAGCAAACATTTAAGTAGAACCATAGCATTAACAAAGCATGACTTTGGGGGGGCGGGACATCGTTGCCAATAGCCTTTCATTCTGTCTTCTTTCATCTGTCTCACATGTCCCCTATTGCTCAGGCTTCCTCATACCTAAGAGGTGATCCCCTCTGTTTTTTTTTTAATTTTGGCTTGTTCTGCTATTTTATTACAGATTCTTAACTTCAATGGACACATTTATATATTTTTATCTTCAATTGTCATTTACTTTCCCTTTTCAAAAGGATTAGGGAAGACAGATGAACCTATTATTATTAGATATCAACACTAACTGTGCTTAAGAACATTCCATAAATATCTTTGAAGAGTTACGATTACAGGAAACTACAACAAAATGGGAATGCTGTCTTAAATAGAACTAGAAATGTCTTACATTGTTTTCAAAGGGTCTACGCTTGGACTCGAGAGTACACCAACACTGCTGAGATTTTAAAAGGATTGCATGCAGACTTGCAAAAAAAATGTCTTTTTAAAAACTCGAGATACCTTCAATCTCACAGAAGAGATCCTACTGCAGAAAGAACTCCATATTATTTGTAGTATTTGTCATGTCATGAATAAGAGTTTGTCCTTTGGGGAGCAAATCATTTTTCGTGATGGATGCTATCTGCCTGCCTCTCACTGCTTCTAGATCTAAATAGCGATGTATAGATATAAATATAGAAGTAGAGCTAGAGATAGAAGAGATATATACATAGATAGAGATAGAAGAGATATATAGGTAGATATATATGTATGTGTATATATATTATAAAATATAACCAAAAATGGAAAAATAAATCTCTGCTGAGTGAGTTATCATAGTAGGCATTTCTCTGAGTATGCAACTTTCTCTGAGTTAGAGGACAGGGGACAGTGACATTGCTGGGGAAGATTCCCTCTGGTTATGATGAATATTTTCATAAAAGCAGGCTCCCGAAGAGAACAGTGTGGGGCTGTGATATTTTGTTTCCTGTGTGGGAAAAATGCCACAAAAATTGTTGTGGTAGCGAACACAACTTAGAAGGGCAGCATTCAAGCTTTCAAGTGCTTTTCTCATTTTTACAAAGGTGAAATGTCATGTTGCCTGATGACAACCTCATCTGGTCATCCATCAACTTCCCAAATGGATGACAATGTCAAGTCATTTGCAGTTTGTTTCACCAGATCAGACTGTTAATCATGTTTTCTACTTAGAGGTTTGTTAAAGATTGCGTAATAGAGTGCAACAAAAAAAGAGGTCCAATTTGTGGCAGACTGGGGACTGGTTTTGCCACCATGACAATGTACCTGTTTATGCAGCTGTCTCAGTGCACAAATTTGGGGCAAAAACCAGCGTGCTTCTCTTACCCCATGCTCCCTACTCACCTGACCTCAATCTGTGCAATATATTGCTGTTTCCCCAAATGAAGAGGACATTAAAAGACAGAGATTTGATGACATAGAACATGTGAAAAAGAAAAAAAATGAGAGATTTGCTGTCAGCAATCCAAACAGATGAGTTTGAAAAATATTTCCAAGAATGGAATCACATATTTGACAAATACAAAAAGTGTAACGGAGAGTACTTTAAAGGCGATAAGCTTTTTTTTGCAAAACAATAATAATTAAATGTATTGCTTTGGGGGGGGGGAACCCTGTTTGGGGTATCTTTGCTCTTTAAAAAATTATTTATTTACTTACTTACTTATTTATTTCTAGATTAATGATTAATGATTTGGTAAATGTTTCATTTATAAAATCTAGCACCCAGCCAGGATAAGCCAGAGTACATGCACACACGAATTATCTGTGTTGGTGTGTATACATACATACATATTCATTTAACATAAATGGAATACAGAGTGTGAGGAAGATGTGCAGACTCATTCCTGATCTTTCTCATTTGTCATTGGTATGCAGAGCTATAGATGCTTAAAATTATATGGACAAAGGGATGGCCGACATAAATGAAAATGAAGTTCCTTAATTGCCATGGTGAAACCCAGAGGATATACACTCATCTTTCAGTTTGTCATGCCATGGCGGCTTGCATGCTACTATGATGTTGGAAGCTAGGTCACCAATATTTAAATGAAAACAAACCTCTCAAATAGACAAATAAACAACAATATCAGAAAAGCTACAGTTGCAAAGGATTTCATTTTATCTCGATTTATCATCAATTTTCATTGCAGCAAAAACTAAGATATCAAACAGTATAGTGCATTGGAGAAATCTGCTTCATGAGACCATCTTAAAGATTTAAATAGCAAGATATCACTTCAGGGACTAAGGAGTTCCTCACCCAACTAATGGTGTTTTCAATAGCCTTATAGCTTATAAAAGTAGAGCAATGAATATGGAACAAGAAATAAGAATACATGAATCTGAATTATGGCATTATCAAAGAATATTCAAGGTGCATGAGCTGCCAGGAGAATAAACAATATGTCTTGATGGAAGTGTATACAGGATATTTTTAGTTACTAGAATGGAAAGAGTTCATCTCACACACTTTGGACATGCTTACAGTAGATACCTGGCCCTGGAAAAGTATATCATTAAAAAAAGCATATAATTCTTGGGAATGTAGGGGACATTTTTGAAAAGGAAAATTTTAATGACATGGATTAACATAGCTATTACAATAATGAACTCAAACCTAATAACAATTGTGAGGATATCTTAGCACTGGACAGTGTTTGGTTCTGTTGTAACAGAGCCTCTTTGAGCCAGAGCCAAATTGATGGCAATTAACAATAATCATAACACCTTAGTAAGTGGTATTCGAAGACTAGGATATTGGAAAATTAGCACAGAGTCACCCAGAAAATGTGGCACCTACTCATGGTAACCCAGAAGGTACAGTTATTAACCACCATGGTAAAAGATATATTTTTGAAAGAAGTCTTGCATATATAGAAGACCCCAAGTTTGCCATTTTTGTAAGGTAGAAATTACAGTGAAAGCTGCTGTCATAACTATGGTACTTAGGTACAAAGAGTATGATTGGCAATCTTGTCTCAGAAGACAAGGCATTGAATTGATAAAAACAAAATTGCACATTTACTGAAATGGGTAGGTGGACCAAAGCACTAATCAGAATAGTCTCATATAAAATTATAACATTGGTCATTGATTATCATATATTTGAAAGAGAAAGGATGAGTGGTTTGTTAAACATTTATCTGTTTAAGTGAGAGAATTAGAGGTAATATGAAGAGTCCCAACCAACTCCCAATCAATTTTCTGAATTCAGTTGTTTAAGATTTAGAATCACTTTACTGAATCAGAGTCTGGATTCTCTGAGGAGAGGCACCTTCAAAATATGCATATTAATGATCTTCTTATGGGTTTTAAAAGTACATACAGTCTTTTAAAATAATGACTGAGCATTGAAGAAAATCTAATGATCATATTTTTCAGAGATAACTGGCTCTGGCTCCAGAAGACCCAAACATCACTATGGTCAGAGCAGGCATTCTAGCAAACCATAGAAACATGAACATGCACTTTATAAGGTCGATCAGATTATAGCCATAACAGAACAATCTTCCAGCAAAAAATTGAGGTCTTGACAGGATGCTACACCCTAAGGATATCAATTGCCATCAGTAGCTGTCTATGGCAGGTGGATTACATTGGACCATTTCTCTCAAGGGAGCCGTGTCTCTTTGTTCTTACTGGAAAGGACACTTACTTGGTGGACAGATTTTTCTTCATTGTATGCAGTGATTGTTTGTAATAAAACCACCAAACATGAACCTATAGAATATCGTATTCTCTGCTCTGGTATTCCACACAATAGAGCCTCCAATCAAGGATATAAACTCACAGCAAATAATGCATGGCAATTGACCCATACTCATAGATTCAACAGTTCTTCCATAGGCCACCATTTTTAAGCATCTGAATTTTTCAAATGTTAAAGTGACATCTTAAAGAATAAATCATGATGCCAGGTAGTTGGTGATATTCTACCTACAGGGATTGTATAATGTTCTCATATAATCAGAAAAACAAAAATTTACCAAAACAAACAAATTTACATCCTTGATCTATAACTATTTCTGCCATAGTCACTTGATATGCCTAGTTACAGACACAGCAATCAACATGGACCAACAGTTCATATCAGTCCAGGAATAAGGAGTAGACTATGGAGTGACATTTCTTACTATTAGCCCTTGTAATTCACTGATAATCTTTTGCTTCCTGTTCACCTGATCTTAGACTCTGCTGACCTAATGATTTCAGAGAAAGAAATTCTTTCATAAGAGACAAGCAATAATTTCACTGGCAATGAATTTCACTGGCTCTTTATGCCTCTGAAACAACAATGAGAGTTATTGTCCTTGCTGGGGTGATTAATTGAAATAAGTTCTTCAATATGGAAAGAGGAATGTTTAGTTTTGTTAGATGCAATTGAGTCAGTTCCAACCCATAGTGATCTCATACACAACTGAACAAACACTGCCTGTTCCTATGTCATCCCCACATGTTTTCTGTGCTTAATCTCACTGTTGCAGCCACCAGGTCAAGCTGTCTCTTTGAGGACCTTCCCCTCTTTTGCTGCCCCTCTACTATACCAAGCATGCTGTCCTCCTCCAAGGACTCCCCTGACAATGTCTCTGAAGTACGTAAGACGGACTCTCTCCATCGCATTGCCTGTAAGGAGCACTCTGGCTGTCCTTCTTGTAAGACAGATTTATGTGTCCTGTCAGCTCATAGGGCAGCCAACATTCTTCCACAGCATCACAAGTGAAATACATCAGTGCTTCTACTGTCTTTCTCATTCAATGCCCAACTTTCACATGCACATGAAACAATTGAGAATAGCAAGTCTTGGGACAGGTGCACCTTAGTCTTCAATTTATATCTTTGCTTTTCAAGACTCTAAGGTCTTTTTTTCTATAAGAAGTACATAAGAAGGTTTTACGTACGATATAATCTTTTAAAGCACTACTTGAGCTTTTTTAACAGAATAGTGAACTTCTATGATGTCAAGCAAAAAGAGGAAGTGAAATATATATATATATATCTTAAAAAGCAATTCAATTTTTAGTAAGTATTACAATAATAGGATCATTTATCTGAAACAATCTACAGCTAACTGGTGGAACACATTATATAGTAATCTAAATAAGACTTGTAAAATACATTACCATGTTTTCATGCAAATAACACACCTTCTATGTTTGTTTGCCCACTACATCTTCCCTTGGGATGTGTTTTTATGAAGTGCTACTATAATAAAAAATTAGCATGTTGTTAAAAAATTAAAATTAGCATACCACATTTACAAAAGTGCCTCCTGGGGATGGTAGTTTGGACTTGGCTAATAAACATAAAAGCATGTGCCATTTGAAAAAATTACATTAGTTAGAATCACCAGCTAGGTGATTGTCCATTATTTAAGGTTTAAATGTATGACTTCAGTTCACCAATATATGAAACTATGGTCCAGGATTACTAAGGAAAACCAAGAGAAACTATTGCAAGTACCTTATTTGCAGTGTTATGATTGCACAGTGGCTAAGACGCTTCCCTGCTAACCAGAAGGCCAGCAGTTTGAAGGTACCAGTTGTTCTAGAGGAGAAAGATGTAGCAGTCTGCTGCTGTAAATATCTACAGCTTTGTAAGTTCTCTGTTGGACATACTCATTATGAGTCAAAATCACCCTGCTGGCCATAGAGGAGCATTACTAGTGTGCTGTGGCCTACTGTTTTATAATTACTCAGTTATTTCTTATGTACAGGAAAGGTTTTATTGTGTCTTTCCATCTCAAAAAAAATACCGGATATAACAAAAGTGAAGATAGTGTTTGAAAAGTGTTTGCCTTAAAACATCATGAGGCAAAAATCAAGAGGAAAATTCACTGCACTTCAGCTTGGCTCCCAATTTTTGGTATTAACATTTCATTATTTATTTTCTCATGAAGAAAGAAAAATGGCAGAATCAAGAAGAAAAAAAAATTTTTTTATTTAAAAACAAAGCAATTTTCAAGTTAGTAAACACAAATTCAGATCCTAAAATAAGTGAGCTGCAGTGGGGAGTGTTCAGAGAATTTTCCTGTGTAAATGCAGTCAACTTCAATAGAAATCCAGTGAGTGGTTTATATTTAGTTAATCATTATATAACACATAAGGTGTAGGTACATCTGAATAGTAAGATAGATGTATGCTTCTATATTCTTTAAGTTACAAAGTAATTATTAAATTGAGCACATGTAGTATTGAAATAACTACGAGGGAGGGTACACTTACATGACTGCAGGGAGGATACATGTAATTTTAGAAATAATCTTGAATAAGCATTGTTTTTGAGTTGTTTTGGGCCATCTTTTCTTAACAGGATATGTTTTTAAGCAAGCGAAACCATATTTTGCTCTAAAATTTCTTACTAGTGATTTTCTCAAGGTAGAGTGGAGAGTCACAGGAATGAGAGGCCACATTCCTGATGTAGAAGTTACTTTTAATTCAAAATAGAGTTTTGACTTCACATCTGGACATGGTCACTCTCTGACCTCTCAAACTGCAAGTCAATTGGCATGCTTTTACTCATCCTTTAGGGGACGAAGTGGTGACGCAGGTTACACAGTGAGTTACAAACTGCAATGCCAGCAGTTCAAAACTAGCAGCCACTCAGCAAAAAGATGAAGCTATCTGCCCCCATAGAACTGTATAGCCAAGAGAGTGTACAGAATCACCCTGAGTAAGAATTGATGGAATTCTGGGTGTGTTATTCACCTTTTTATGTACTTGTATGCAGTGCTGCACAGTTTAACTTTTTTCATATTCACTTAAAGTGTGTCTCCAAGTGGTAGATATTTGGAATTCCACATGCAATGGTAAAATTAATAAGCAAATTTTATTACCTTATTATTAATGTAATTAAATTAATTAAAAGTCTAAAATGGCACATCCTTATATTTCAAATGTTTATTAAACTTTTTATTCATATTTTTAATCATTAAATGAGAACACTGCCTTTAAATCACACTATTGGAAATATAAAGTATCCTGAAATATTAGAGAAGTTTCTTATGGCATTTCATGAAGTTTTAATTTGGCTATTATCCTATCATCCCTTCTACCACTGAGTGAAATAATACTTTGAAACCTCTTTTCAGAAGAAAGCAAAACTATTAAAATTGTATTTTGAAATGAAATACTTTCAATTTAGTGCAGATCACAATAGAAAAGGAAATTGAGTTTTAGGAATGTGAATTTCTAAAAAAAATATTCAAAATGAACAATTACAGCTTTCTTTTGCTAAAAGGGATGCAAACTGGCAAGTTTTGCTTTTATTTAATCACATTCAACCAAGGACACACTGCATTTATCACATTATCCCGAACAATTGGCACACTGATTCTATGACAAAAATATGGATACCATTCTAATTCTTATCTTTGAACAAGGGTTCTAATGATTTGATTTAAATGAGAAAACTAATTACATCCATCTGTAACATTTCATCTTGGTTTATAATCCCAGGCCTATTTTGTGAACTTTAAGTTTAGGCTTATTTTCTACGCAGATGTGATGAACCCTAAAAGAACATCGTTTATCTTGAATAAGACTAAATAATTCTGTTGGAGTTTTGCTTAAAAACAAAAATAAAACTAATTTTTTATATTAAGCGCACTGCCATGGGGTTGCTGTTCATAGAGATGGTAGAGGACAAGGTAGAACTGCCCTTGTGGGATTCTGAGCCTACACCTCTTTATGATATTAGAAAGTCTCGCCTTTCTCTCAAGAAGCAAACCAAAGTTTTGAACTGAAGACCTCTTGTAGGAGTGTGGTTCTATGTCGATCACTGCTTGGTCCCTTGTTTCTCTCCCCAACTTCCCCCATCCCTGGAATCACTAATCTCATCTCTCATTTTTTGTTCTGAGGTGTTTATCTGACCTGAATTTACTGTGTTTCAAGCTCTTATCTGTACCAGTGTACATGCTCTGGTCTAACTGGACTTATAAGGTGGAACAATCATGGGGTGGGGAGAAGAAGAATTAAAGAGCTAAAGGAACGTGTGTTTTGTCGGTACTATGCTGTACTCTGAATGGCTCCTTGTTTGTGTTGACTTTTTTGATAGTGGTGTCTTATTGTTGTTGATGCTCTTATGCTGTTCATTTTCTTTCTTTGTTTTGTTTTCTCTTATTTTTGTGCTTATTAATGTCTCTATGTGTCAGCCTAGATAAGATGTGGGGGGGATAATCCAGAGGAGAAAAACATGGGAACATTTGGGGGGTGGCATGAGAGAGGGAGTGGCAAGGGAAAGGAAAGGGATGTCAACAAACCCAGGGACAAGGGAACAACAGTGATATCTGGGAGGGCATAGAATGCCTGGTAGAGCTTGATCTAGGGCAATAAAGCTGAGAGGAATTTATGACACCTGAATGAAGGTTGAGCATGATAGTAGGACAAGAGGAAAGTAAAAGGAAATAGAGGAAAGAACTAGGATGCAAAGGGCATTTATAGAGGTCTAAATACACATGTGCATATGTAAACATATTTATAAATAACTTGGGGGAGTTTATGTATGTGTATATACTTAAATGTTAAGTTTTAAGGCAGCAGACAGACATTGCTCTCTTCTCAAGCACTCCTTCAACACAAGAACACTTTGTTCAAATAACTCAGCATTCTGTGATGGTCACCTTCCTTACACTGTCACTGAACACAAAATGGATGCATAAGTAAATGAGTTGAAGAAGGCTAATGGTGCCTGACTATCAAAGATATAGCATCTGGGCTTTTAAAAGCTTGAAGATAAACAAGAGGCTATGTATTAGTCCAGATAGCCTAGAGGAACAAATTTCAAAGCCACGCATACGGATATAAGGAATAGGTTTATATTCAAGGGGAACAGGACATTAAGAAAACATTCCAGCCCAGTCCAGCTCTAAGTCACAAGTCAGATATTAACCCATATGCCTGAAATCGGTCCATAAAGTCTCCTTCTGACTCACGAAGTCACAGGTCATTGGCTACAGAGTCCCGGCACTGACAGGGGTCTCCCCATGTCTCCTCGCTTCCAGGGCTCAGGGTCCATCAACAGCATCCCGTGGTGGCAGAAACAACTCACCGCTTGCAGAGGCTCCATGTGGCTGCCTCAGTCTCAGAGGTCCAGCTCCATCAGGGAAAAGCTGTGTGGTTTCTCCGCCAGCTACTCCAGTCTCCCAGACACTGCCATTCTGTGTTGCCTGTGATTAATCATCTCTGAAACTAACTCCCAACACCTGGGAAGATAGCTTCTCATCTTCACGAGGGAAATATTGCGAGATTTCCCAGGAGTATCAGGTGAAAGCCATGCCCATACAGAGGCCTCATCTGCTACTCAATGGCTATCTCCAGATTAATAGGCCAGACTCCACCTCTACATTTCAAACATAAAATTAACATAAATACATGACTGCCACAGGCTATCAAGCTGAGAAGCAACATATGGAACAGCACACCAGCCTGTATGATTGTGAGGTGTTGAAGGGATCAGAAATCAACATGAGGGCTGAGCCCCGGTGGCGTAGTGGTTGTGCGCGGGACTGCGGCCCACTGGGATGGAGGTTCAATTCCAGCAGTGGGGCTGGGCCTCCTACTCCCACTGCCGGAGAGCAGTGATGCCACCCCCCCCCCCAAAAAAAAAAAAAGAAAAGAAATCAACATGAACGATCCAGAGCAAAAAAAAAAAAAATATCAATGTGAATGAGTGAGAGGGTGGAGTGGAGACCCAAAGCCCATCTGTAGACAATTGAGTGTACTTCTTATCTATCAAATTTTATATATTGATTTTGATGCTGGGTGATAGTGCTCTTTTCATTAAAAAAAAGTTAATTTAATTACTCCAGGAAAGTGTAAATTCTGCTTCCCAATTTTGCTCTTTTTCTCAATTACATATTCTGCACAGCTGTCAGAGTGACCTTTGTAAAACACAAAACTAATCCTGCAATTCCCTTGCTGACTGTCTCCAACAGTTCCCCACAGTTTTCCAGATAAAGTTCAAATTCTACAGCTTGTGCTAAAGAGAGTTCATGATTTAACCCCTGCAGTTTGTGGCCTTTAGTGATAAGTAGGGACCAGTAATGAAATCCATCACCTATTTTTGGCACTTGAATTAAATAGTCTTCAGTTGTTTCTAGATTAAGAAAAAAAATATTCTCAAACTGTTTCCATCTTGCCTAAACATACAAGCAACTTTTTGATTTGCCTTTGAGCCTTTGGAATGCATAAAACCCTATCTGGCACTGTGGACTCTGAGTTCTACTTCTTTTATGACTTCTTTCATTACTGTTTACCTTAGTATAATTTTCCACCCTGAGTATACTCCTCAGACCTCCCTACAGGCATTTAGAACCTCTACAGCAGCAGCTCTCAATCTGTGAGTTGAGAACCCTTTGGAGGTTGAATGGCCCTTTCACAAGGGTCGTCTGATTAATAACAGTAACAAATTATGGTTATGATGTAATAATGGAAATAATTTTATGGTTGGGCGGTCATCACAACACGAGTAACTGTATTAAAGGGTCGTGGCTATAGGAAGGCCAAGAACCACTGATCTATAACCTTGCATTCCTCTTGCCTTCAGACCAAGTTTGAGTTACAGCCAAGGAAATAAACAATTTTTTGAATTGTAAAGTCATCTTCTTACCGTTATTTTTTAAATGTTAACCCCAAATATTTTGAAGCATTGCCCTCTGAAATGGCAATCAGTTTTTGTACATGAGGATCATTTTGATACCCAAAATGGTGACTTTCTTAAGTATTTGTGCAATAAATATTTACTGATTATTATTATAATACACATCTCTATACTGGGAATACTGTAGAAGATAAATCAAAACTCAAACTCATATCTCTCAAATAAATATTTATGTTCTCCAATAGCTTTATGAAAATATTGCCCCGAAGCATATATCAGAGTGTGATTTACTTTGTCTCATCTCCTTTCCCTTTTATAAATAATAAAAATATGATGCATTGTTATATTTCTCTATATCAGTATTTATAATTTATAATTGGAATAAAGCTAAATATGTTTAGACCCCATTGAGAGTCTTTATCAAAGTTATACTGAAATATTATATGATCTGCCCTTTTAGGTACTATGTTGAAAACCAACATGACAAAGTAATACCACTTATTCTCATGGAAATTTGTGTTGTATTTATTGGAAGTGGACTTAGTGAAAAAATTAAAATCAGAAGTTTCACAAGGAAATTTGAAAATGAAACTATATATTTTAGGTTTTATTATCCTCTCATATTAAACAAGAAAACAGAAGGAGAATTATAACCCCCCCAAAGGGACTTTTCTTTGTAGTGCGGTTCTTCAGGATCTTTTGTAAACTCTCTTTCACCAACCAACCACTCTATATTTGTATGAAATTTTATTTCAAATTTTATGTATTTGGATTGTATGGGAAAACTTATCTAAATCCATAGTTTACGTTTGTAATCTATGTCTCACAAACAGATACATTTTAACTTTTTACAGACTATACCAAAACTATCTTGCATTGTTATTCTACTGATAAGTACATTAATAAAAACAAAAAAAGGTAAAAGAGATGTGATAATTAGGAAAGACTCTTGCACTGTAAACACTATTTGGACTATAGCAGGTAGTGTATACTTCAAAGAAACTTCAATTTGAATCATGAAATGCTCAAAAGAGTGGATATTAAATTTTGTGTGTGTATGTGTTATAACAAGGTGACAGACCTCTAAGGATTCTAATAGAATCACTGATAAACTCTCCTTGGAGAGAAAGGAAAGAAAAGAAAAAAAACAGGATATACAAAATTAGTTGTGGCAGTCATGTACTTTGGTGCCAGTTTCATGGATTGGGAGTGTAGGGGTGGCATCTAGCCTGTCAACCTGGAGCTAGACAACAAGACCTCCGTGTAAGCATGGCTTTCTCTGAGAATTCTGGGAAATCTCTCAATATTTCTGCGTGGAAGTGAGAGACTTACAGCTTAGTCCTTGGGAGTCATTGCAGCTGACAAGACATATGGCAGCATGATAATGTACACTGAGACCTGGTGACTGAAGGAACCAAGGGGAGAACCCTGCCAGCGCTGAGATGCTTCTACTGCCACTGAATACATAAGACTCTGTACTCCCTGCCCTGGGATTTTCCTGGTGTCACTGCACATGCTTTTTGAGTCAGAAGATGACTTTAGAGACTGGTATTGGACATATGGGCTAATATCGGACTTAATGGGCTTGGACTTGATTGGGTTGAAATGCTTTCTCAATGTTCCATTCCTCTTTCATATAAACCTCTCCCTTATAATCAAGTGTTCATGAGTTTGTTTCTCTAGACTACCCAGACTAACACGTTAGTACATAATTTTTAATACCCATACATATTCTGACATAATTTAAATATGATTGGAAGATCAAAAGAGTAAGTCTAAGAAGAAAAGAGCATATAAGTAAATACTTAAAAACAAAGTGGAAATGTGTATAATGCAAAGTACAAACCTGCCCACACTTAGCAATATATATATATTTTAAATGTTTCCTGTTAAATTTGTAAAGGGACAAGGTAATATTTGTCACATGGGGCTGAGCCCTGGTGGTGTAGCGGTTGTGTACGGGACTGCAGCCCCCAGGGTTGGCAGTTCAAATCCAGCAGCAGCTCTCCAGGAGCAAGGCTGGGCTGCCTACTTTCATCAGGGCAGTGATGCCCCCCCAAAAAAAATTTGTAAAGCAATGTTCTAAGCATTAAACCACAGACATATTTCCTCTCAATGTGTGTGTCCTAAATTTACCAGAAGCTGCTTCATCACATGTTTATTTTACTAACTAAGAAATTATCAGATATTCCTTTACTTATATTAGATGCTACTCTCTCATTCATCATAAATTGCTAGCTAGTATTATAACATTATTTGTACTGCAGGGCACAGTATTACCATTCACCGAATAATGTAGGTCAGTATTTTTAATGATGTATATGTCAGTATTGTTAATGATATGAATGTTTGAAATTTCTAATGTTTTCCAAGAATCAGTTTAGATTCTCTCTTTTTGACAAGACAAATAGAAGCTATTTAGATTTAAAGTCATAACATGTGAGATTAGTGAAGTTCTTTAAGTGAAGTCCTAGCTCTCTCATTTAATTCTAGCTATAATATGGCAGAGCACATTTTTCTACTGATCACTAATAAATTAAAAAATAAACATTCCATTTCACATAGGACTAGCATTTGATATGTTGTCTTTTGACATATTTGGAAAAGTCCCTATATTTTTGAAAAAGAAAACTTACTGTGTAGACATATCTGAATTAAAATAACAGTGTTTGTGCTATTTACTTTATTGCTGGAATCCAATGATATAATATGGTTTCATCTACCTCTGAGAATACACTTAACAACTGCAGAGACAATTTAGCATTTCCCAATGCACATCTAGTATAATATTTAAGAAGATTTCATCTAATTGAACACATGTTGGAACAAATTTAATAAAAGTGTTCTGTAAATGCTTCAATGGCTACACAGGAGCCGAGTGAAGCAAGCAGCGCAGTGAGCCTCGTTCGGGAACAGCTCTCCAGGCTAGCAAGTCATTTGCAAGATGTTGTGACTGCTGAGAAAGTCAGCCTTCATCAATTTCGGCGATGGAAGAAGGCTGCAAACGGGTGAGGTAATGTTCAAGTTCACTGAAAAAATGACTTGTCGTAATAAAACTTTACAGATATGGCTGTTTTGTTTTGAACAACTTTAGAAACATTTCAGTTCACAAATGGTAAATTTTCAACTTATTCAAGAAATGTAGTCAATGCATTACATGCATAACTTCTACATATCTGTGGCCTGCTAGACCACCTTACTAAGAGTCACACGTTAAACTTTCCTGATTTTCAATAGGAAGACAAAAGGGAAAATAGATGCCTCTCTTATATATCATATCTTTTTATCAATAATGTTGTGGATCTCTTTTGATGGTTAGTTCAAATTCATTATTTCATCAGCTCATCCTCTGGCAGTTTCAGCATTGGGGTATTCATCTTTTGTGTCATATCAAAGCAGATACAGTAGACTCTGGCTATTTCACTCAGATCTTTTAGAATTTAATAGAGAAAAGACTCAATTTTATTAAGTTCAGGCAATTTAAGCTCATAAATCTGCACCTCAGTAAATATGTTTCACAGAACAGATATAACAATTTGAAGTCATTCCAAGTTTTTGGATGGTCTATTCTTATTAGCACATTTTCTCAACCATTTTAAAGATGTACTCAACTCATAATTTTACCTCATTTAGATATGAAGATTATCCGAATATTCTTTTTTTGGGGGGCGGAGGGGCGGGCATCACTGCCTTCTGGTTGTCGTGGAAGCTACCCAGCCCTGCTCCTGAGAGCCGCCGCAGGATTTGAACCACCAAGCCCACGGGCCGCAGTCCCACACGCAACCACTTATGCCACTGGGGCTCAACCCTATTATCCTAATATTCTATGTTAATTTAATATACCAACAATTTTTAACTATTTGGTATATGGGGGCTCAGCCCTATTATCCTAATATTCTGTGTTAATTTAATACACCAACAATTTTTAACTATTTGGTATGTGGTACTCTGCTGATAGCTGGGGATACAAAAATAATGTGAACATAACAACATCGCTCAGTGCAAAAACATCTTTAGTCATCATCTGCAGTAAATCGGTGTTTTGAGAGTGTCAGATTCCAAATGAATGATGTAATTGATGTCATTCAAAGAATATTGAATATACCATCAACTGTCCTTGCAGGTTTGGGGTGGGGCTGTGTGAGAAGAATGATCAAATTGCTCCTTGAAGGTAATGATGGTGCGACTTCATTTCTTATATTTCAGGTATGTTATTAGGAGGGCACAGTTTCTGGACAAAGGCATCATGCTTAATAAAGTGGAAGATCAACAAAATGACTTAATGGCTGTGATAGGCTTCAAAAATAATTATGAGAATGTCACAGGACTGGACAATGTTTGGTTTAGTTCTGTTGTATCGAGTACTGCTACAAGTCGGTGGGGACACAGCAACAACTTTCTCAAAGTGTTCATTATCAGTCACTGGAATCTTTAGTGTAGCTTCCATGTAGCCAGGCAGTTAGGAAAATACTTAGAAGTGTAGGAAAAAAAGGAATACACGTAGTGCATTATATTTCCCCTCCTTTCTCTCCCATCCAAAAAAACCCAAAAAACGAATCACATCCATTAAGCCAATTTGGACTCATAGTGACCCTAAAAGGCAGTGTAGGACTGCTAAAGTGGGCTTCTGAGACTGTGACTGTTTAAGAGAATAGAAAGTCTCATCTTTTTCTAGCTTGTGGTTTTGAACTGCTAACCTCGTGACTAGCTGCCCAACACACACCCAAAATGTACCCGTGGTTCCATTAAAAACCAAACTCAGGGCTGAGCCCCGGTGGCGTAAGTGGTTGAGTGCGGGACTGCAGCCCGTGGGCTTGGCGGTTCAAATCCAGCGGCGGCTGGGTAGCGCCCACGACCACCAGAGGCAGTGATGCCCATACACACACAAAAAAGATAAAAAAAAAACAAAACTCAGTGTCACTGAGCCAATTCTGACACATAGTGTCTTTATATATCCTAATAATTACAAATCCCAAATACCCCAAGGTTGCCTCCGTGATTCTCTCGTATGTTGAAGAAAAGGACAGATAAATGTGTAAGTTGGGAAAATGCAGTGTGTGTGTCCTCACTTTGTAAGGGCAAAGTCAATCCGAAAATAAGAGTTGTGATCTATCTTACAGATAGAATTTATTTATGATCCAAATGAAAAGTTAATTAGTGCATTATCTCTTCTTTTTAACAGCCATGAAAAATTAAAAAGCTTATATCCTGGAAGCAAATGTGAGACTTATTTCTTAGATTTTCTTTGGTTTAATCCTACTGAATGCAGAAGATAGTTTTCAAATTTTGTGGCACTCTTATTTTTTTCTAAATTACTGCAAGTGTTTGGTTTGTTTTTGTTTTTTCTCTATCCATGCGTATATTCATTTGATCTCCTTAGTTGTTTTTTTGAAGGGAGGGGTGTTTGTGAAGTTTGAGTAAAGATTTTTCTTTTCCTGCTTTATTTATATTTAATTTTTTTTTTGTTTTGTTGTGCACATGAGGACACCTTGAATTTTTAGAGGTATTAATACATGAAAATTTCTAGTTGGGACATGAAATAATTCAGCAAACTCTCTGAGCTCAAGCACTTGCAAAATACAAGACTAGAGATAGAAATATAAAACTGACCATTACTCAACAAAAGTATGTTTGAAAAATTGAAATCTCTATAATGATATTTAAAATAAGAATTAGTTCTATCGTCTAAATGTTTTAGATGATTTCAGAAAATAGTTAAGTATTCTGAAATTGTTATCTAATTATTGAAATTCCTATAATATTTAAAATAAGAATTATTTCTATTGTCTAAATGCTTCCAAATGATTTTAGGAAAAAATTAAGCATTCTGAAATTGTTATCTAATTAATTAGACCTTTTTTTTTTTTTTTTTTAGGCATCACTGCCCTGGTGGGAGTAGGAAGCCCAGCCTTGCTTTGAAGAGCTGCTGTAATTAGACTTCTTTTTCAATATAGTATATACCTTTGGTACAGCAAATTTTACCAGAATTTTAATGTCGAGAAGACCTATTCTTAATCTGTGTTCTCATTATGTATAAGATGTGTACTTTTAAAAAGTAATAGAGAAAAAAATTAAATCCTAATTTTGTAATTTATAAAAGAGCAATAGTTTTCAGATGTCTAAATCTAATATATGATATGTAAAGTACTGAGAACAAAAATTTTAGTTTCATGAGCAAAATGTACTGCTTATTTGTCTTAGTGCTAAGACCACCCACCTAATCCTAAAAGTGTCAAAAGCAACAGCATTTACATGGAGAATTTAAGTTCACCACAATGGTTTCCTTCTCAGTTTCATTTTTAAATTCTGCCTTTATAAATAAATTAAAATCATCATTAGCAGCATTAAATAACACTTACTATAAGTAAATCCTTATCATTTGAATATACATTTTCTGAGAAAATTATTATATATGTATTTGTTAAATTAAGGTTCAAGTTTATAGGGTTTTCCCCAAAATTTAATGGTAGTAAGTTAATCATTCAAATTGAATATGAATGTTGACAACCACATTTCTTACAAATAAAATATTTCTATCCAAGGAGAATGGAAAAAAATTAGTTTCAGAATGTCATTATTGCTATGGGACGCAGAATTACATTTCTATGACTACGGGATTCAATGATGAATCGCTGCAAGAGTTGATTGAAAAATAATATGTGAATGCACTAAGGAAAACAAGTGATTTTAGGAAAGAAAGTATTAAAGTGATCTCCTCTATGACCTGCATATTTCACTTCAAGACTATTTCTTTCATAAATTTTAAGATATTAGCATACCAAAGGTAATGAAATATTTTCCCAGAGGAACTCAAGGCAAAAGATTACATTTTGGTCATTAAAAAAAACAAAAACCTGTTGTGTGCGGGACTGCGGCCCACTGGGTTGGAGGTTCAAATCCAGCAGAAGGCAGGGCCTCCTACTACCACCACCAGAGGGCAGTGATGGCTCCTCCCTCCCCCCCAAAAAAACAAAAACAAACCCTTCCATACTTTTTAGTGGGTCTGCTTTGAAAAATAAACATTAATGTAAAAGTTGATCTACCTTAACACCAGTTTTGGTCGAAGCTTCCTGATATGACAATTTTATAAAAGCTTTATTTCTTTTGATTCACTACATCCTTTGTTTCCTACAACAGTAGAATAAAGAAACACAGGAGCAACAATTTGGGAACTATCACATGAATGCTATCAAAATATATTTCATGAACACAATGTCTAAAATCGTGTCTCTAAGGCACTTATTAATTCTTCATAGATCTTTAACTTTTATGATACTGATCATACATCATGGCCAGTTCTTAACTATATATAACATACATTGTCATATTATCAGAATTCTTCTTTCTCTAATGTATAAGGATCATGGCAATAATTTTCCAGTATTATTTTCAGCAGGTAATAAACTACTCTTGCTTGTCCACTCTTATGAACATGTGTGTGTAAATATTTTCCAATGATATAGTTGGTATTTTCCTTTTGCTTTCATTCCTTAGTTTATGAATGAAATAAATGCATTCCAAGCTGCTTCCTAAATAGCTATAATCAAAGCCCCAAAATCTATGAAAGGGACATCACAAATTTATTGTGCCATCTTAAAAACTCCCACAGCTAAATTGTAAAGTTTATCTAAACTTTTATTCTAGCAAATAAACTGAATTTTGCATACTTATGTATTTGCTACTAGTCAAGAATACTTAATTTTACTTTGTAAACTGATCTATATACCATAACAACTTTTGACCTGCAATTACTAAATATAAAATAAAACTGAATGATGTTCTACTGCTTAATAAAAACTAATCTTATCAATGGAAAAAATGCCTTGCTTCATTCAGCATTTTAACAAAAGTTTTAAAGCATACCAGTTGGTTGTACCAAAAAAAGAAAATATTTTAACTATAGTAGCTGCTCTTACATGTCATGTGTTTTCCTTTGGATTATATGAAGAAGAATGTTGCATATGGATTGGAGGAAGCCTTATTAACAACCTTCAATATGCAGATAACACAATTTTGCTAGCTATAATTGAACAGGACTTGAGGCAATTGCTGATGAAGATCAAGGATTGCAGTCTTCCATATGAATTATTACTCAATATAAAGAAGACCCAAATCCTCATAATTGGAACAATAGGTTACATCATGATAAATGGAAAGAAGGTTATAATTGTCAAGGATTTCATCTTGTTTGCATTCCAATTAATTGTTGGAAGCTGTTGTCAAGGAAACAAAAGGCACATTGCATTAGGTAACTAGTGCTCAAGAACCCTTTAGAGTATTGAAAAGCTCGGATTTGATTTGAAGGGGTAAGGTGTACCTGACCCAAGCCTGGGTATTGTCAATTGCCTCATATATATATATAATATATATATATATATATATATATATATGTAAATGCTGGATATTGACTCGGGAAGACTGCTGAAGCATCAACACATATGAATTATTTGATTTATATTGCTAGATAAGAATATTGAAAGCACTGCGGATTCCGAAAAGGACAAACAAATATGTCTTGGAAGAAATGCAGCCAGAGTGTTCTTTAGAGGTAAGAATGGTGAGACTTTGACTCACAACTGTGGATATGTTGTCAGGAGGGATCTGGCGCTGGAGAAGGACATTCCGCATGGTAAAGTAGAGGAACAACGAAAGATGGGAAGACCTGCGACATGACGAATTGGCCCCGTGGCTGCAAGAGCCGGCTCACGTGTCGAAGAGCGGGGAGGATGCCTCAGAACTGAGCACAGGCCGATTTGCCTTCTATTGTACATTGGATATATCGCTCGGGTTCAACATTGACCCCGTGGCACTTACCAACAACAACAACAACAACAACAGCTGTTGCTAGGTCTTGCACTTGCCCTAACTTGTCTATCGGTGGGTCTTTTATTCAACCAAACAGAAGATGACCTACACTCAGTATCCTCACTAAAATTGGAGGAAGATTCATTGGCAACTGAAATCTGCCAATAGAGCTTGCTTGTTAAAAGTGAAGAAGGCTTCCATAATTTGTAGGTGAAGGTTGAATGCTTCCCTCAGCACTGGAGGAAGATTCATTGACGACTGACCTTATGCAAAAAGAACTTGCCTGTTGAAAGTGGAGAGGGCTTCAAGGATTTAATGATGAAGATGAAAGAGTTCAGCCATCGGTATAAATTGCACATAAACATAAAGACAACTGAAATCCTCACAAATGACCCAATAAGCAACATTATGCTAAGAGGAGAAAAGTTTAAAGTTGTCAACGTTTTCATCCTACTTTGATGTAGTGATCTACAATCAACATCCATGGAGCAGATGCTAAGAAATCAAATTAGCAGTAGGCAAATCTGCCACAAATGACCACTTGAAAAACAGTTTATTTTGGCCTTCAAGTGATGCCTTTAAAATTCTTCTGTTCAACTCTTTTCCCTCATAACTTCTTAGATAGTCCACTTTAGTCTTTTCTTTCTTTCCTGTCTTTTATAATGGCCTGTAGCTTTCTTTCCGTATGCTGTTCATGATTTGATTTCACAGCTTGTCTGGGTATTGGTCATTATTGTTTGGTGTTTTAAAGCTTGTTTTGGATAGTCTCTAAATTCACAGGGGATAAATTTACAGTTGTATTTTGACTCAAAATTATTTTCACCTTCTTTAGCATCAGTCTACATTTGCACATGTAGGCTCTTTGCTTTGACTGATGACAATGAGTTTGTCTACAGTCTTTCCCCACAAAATCAAAAGACCAAACGTACTAATATCAACTCATTGTCCGTTCGTACTGACACTATAGAGCAGGGGAGAACTGCCCCCAATGAGTTTCCCGGTAACTCTCAACCAGAGGAGGAAGCCCTATCTTTCTCCTATGGAGTGGTTTTCAACTGCTGACTTCCTGGGTTGCAGCCCAGTGAGTAACAGCTATGGCAACAGCCATCCTTGTTTCTTCCTATATATGGAATCAAGTTGGTTTCTGCAAATTCCTTCACATGGTTGATTTTTTTTTGGGAGGGGAGGTATCACTGCCCTCTGGTGGTGGGAGTAGGAGGCCCAGCCTTTGCTCCGTGGAGCTGGAATCGAACCTCCATCCCAGTGGGCCGCAGTCCTGCGCAAACCACTACGCCATCAGGGCTCAGCCCATGATTGATTATTTTTATACCTTCCAATTTTCCTGGATTCTAACGGTATATTCCACATTCTGATTACTAAGGAAAGCTTACAGCTTTGCTTCTCATTTCAAGTTGTGCCTTATAAGAAAATAAAAATATCAAAGCAGCATTCCACTGGTCATTAAGGGGGTCTCTACTTTGAGAGACTGTTCTTTCTCAGTTGTCTTTCTCAAGTCTTCCCTTTAGAGAGGTTCATCTCCCGCACTTTTTCAGAGTTTCTCCCTGGCCAACACCTGGTCTCCTGGAGTGTTTGTTTTACTGCTTAGAAATATTTTTGTCCACATAACTAATAATCTCCAAAATTAATTACTGTGATTCATACTGGCAGAGGTGTAGTAACCTGACACTTGGTGATTTAAAAATTCGCATGAGCAAGTTGAATAGAGGGCTTACTCTTTATGGAAGTAGAAGTTGATTGATTACATGGAAATATTATTAGGGTTTACTTTTATTAATATTTGAAAGGGAGGAAATAAAAGCCAATTCCATTAGGATTACTGATGCTGATTCATAGACGAAGATAGGGTTGTCTTTTTACCAAGTCCACTGCCACTGGGCTTTCCTTCTTCTCACGAGCTCACCCACTCCCATCCTGTCAAAGCAGACTCCTAGCAGCGCTACCGGACACTTGCAACTCTTGACAGGATCCGAAACCTGTCTCTTCACTCTGGAGATGGGGCGGATGGTTTCAAACTGCTAACCTTTACCATAGCAGCCCAACACGGAATCACGACGACACCTGGGCTCCTCTCTACAAGTCAGCAATGATCATGATGTTGTCTGAGAAGTTCAGAGAAGCTCTTAATGTCTAGCTGCCACAGCTTTCTAAGTTGTTGGTATTGATAATCCTTCATCTTGGAAATATAGTCTTATCTTGGTTCCAATATTGCGGCGCTATTATGACTCATGCTCTGCATAGGAGGATGATAAGCTGAAATGACACAGTAGCTGGATGGATGGGCTCAAGGATAAGAATAGAGGGGAGGCTGGTTCAAGACTAGGCAGTCTTTGGTTCTGTGGTACATAGGGTCTTATGATTCAGGATTCACTCGGTACCAAGCGACAAAAATGTGTCCTTGCCACCGCACCTTAAGTATTAGTATTTCTCAACATTGCATCCTCATCCAACATGAATTCCAATATATATATAGTGCTATTCAATATACTTATATATTTATGGTTTCATATCTATTTTTGATCTGTATTTTGGTCATGAAGGTTAAACCAGAATCCCGTTAGTTAATTAATCTATTAATTCTATTGAGAGTCCTTGTATATAACCTATTCAGAGTTGAATTTGTAAAATATCACCACAGGCTACAGTTTTTTATGTAATTCTATTTCAATACAAGGTAACAATATGAAGCTTTCTGTGCTTTCCAGGTTCATATAAACAATCCTAGGTACTTCACAACATGTTCATGTTGGAAATAATATTTTGTATTCTTTTCCTTTGTGTGCACACAAGACAGAGATCAATTCAGATTCATAAGCATTCCCTACACTGGTGAGAAAAATTTATGAAGCTTTTATAATGGCAAAATTAAGTATAAGTAAATAGATGAAGTTATGATTTCACATTGCAATTTTGGAGAGCAAATCAAGTCTCTTATGACAACCATAAATACAAAGTTATACTATGAAACTAAATGTTCTATAACAAATATGCTAACAAATGAAATATGGGCCTCTAAGAAATACAGCAAGCCGTCTTAAAAAAATAGGGATTTTACACTTAGAAAAAAAGATATAAAACTTTAGGAACATGTTATAATCTACAAAACAATAATAGTACTACTAATAATATGAGTAGTTATGAACATTACATGGAGATGTAGTTAGGTGGATCAGAGGAAACTTGGTAATCCTTCATACCCAAACCATAATACCTCCCCAATTGTGCTATTAATATAGCAGCAGTCGTCACCTTATCTGGTGTCAATTTGAGGATTAAAAGTGTAGGGGTGGAGTCTAGTCTGTCAGTCTGAAGATAGCCAATGAGACCTCTGTGTGAGCATGCCCTTATCTTGAGAATTCTGAGAAATGTGATAATTTCTTCTTGGAGGTGGGAGACACTCTCTCAGTTCACTTCTTTGGAGACATTCTACTTCTTCCTGAGAGACTCGATTGACAAGGCTGGTTTCCTTTGAGACATCCCTGAGGAGAAGCCACATGGTTCAACGCTGAGGCGGCCAGAAACCTTGAACTAGAGAAGCCATGTGGAGACTCCTGCCAGCACTGAGCTGCTAACGACACCACTGGATCCAAGGACTTTCTACCCACTGACTTGTGCTCGTTCTGCATTTGGCATCATTGCATGTGTTTCATGAGCCTGAAGAAGACTTTATAGACTGGTACTGGACATATGGGCTGAACATCGGATTTATGATGTCATTTTATTGGGGATGTTTTCTTAATGCACAATTACCCTTTGTCCAAAACTCTCTCTTCAATAGATATGTGTGCCTATGAATTTGTTTCTCTCGTCTTGTTTCTCTCGTCTAACCTAACTAACGCAAGCATGATCTCCAATTTTTTCCTTGATGATCGTTTTGTAAATGAGCAATTGATGTTGGAAATAGGCATAGGATTCCTGCAATCCCTTTGTTTGCACGATACCCATGTCTAGCAGAAGAACAAATAAGTAAGCAACACTTCAGTGACCCGAGAAATTTTGTTCTCACCAGTGGAGCTCTACTTCATTCAGCTGAGTCGGTTCCTGTTCACGGAGATGCAACACAGGGTTCGTGCGCCGGACGGAGCGTGACAGGAGGAGAAATCCTCCTCTATCTCTGTGGAGCTGCTCTTGGGTTTGAGCGTCTGCACGTGTGCTCAGCCGTCTCGCCTGTCACCCACGACATCACTGGAGCTCCTGCCGGTGTACACGGCACTTGAACATATCAAGAATGAAACGTTAGTCATGAATGATTGTAACAATTCTGTGGCAAGTGTTGAAACAGGGTATCTCGCGTAATCTTTGAAAGATTTGGGTATTCAGATGAACATTTAGTTACGTTAGTTTCTGAGAAAATCTTCAAGAAGTCCCTGTGGCACAACGAATTTGGAACTGGGCTGCTAACTGCAAGTTGGTTGGTTCAAACCCACTGCCACGTCACAGAATAAAGATGAGACTGTGTCAGACACCCTGGCGATCAGTTTGACTCCATCCTGAAGGCTGGCTATGCGTCAAAATCAACTCATCTGTAGACTTTTTTGTTTTGTTTTTCAAAGAATATAATGGGCTTTTGATAAACTCTGTCTGGTCAAAGAGAATAAACAATAAATGCACTTACTAAATACATTGTAAGGTGCCAACTTATAAGAATTCAATCTTACCGCCCTCCTCAGATTCTGATTTATAAGGACCCTGGTAACAGGGATACCTGGTAACCAGTGGATACCTGGTGGGATGCTAACTGCGAGGCCAGAAGTTCAAAATCACCAGCCATTAATGTCCACCCACTAAATAGAGAAAAGAAGTTTCTACTTCTATAAATTTTTATATGCTTGGAAACCCACAGGGGCTGGTCTACCCTCTAATAGGGTCACTATGAGTATGAAACACACCCTCATTAAGTATAATTCAGCTGTGCTTCCTTAAGGTATAATTGAAACAAACATATTACAAAGGAAAATGTTTAAAATTTATAAAAAATAGTAAACAAGGAGGCTGGACTCTGAATGAAGACAAGATAGAGCCATGAAAGATAACTAAAAAAGGAACAAAAATAAATAATAGTAACTATTCGGCCAAATGCATAAATTATGAAGTGTATGACAATTTAAACTTATAAGCATTTGTGGAAATCTGTGGTTCACAGCAGAAGGCCAAATTCTATTTGAAGATTAACTTCTGTTTATGTCCTAACCATTAACTAGCCATGTGAGAGCTTACAGTCAGTGCTCATATATTTGAAAGTAGATTAGCTCTATTCTAGCCAGCCTGGGAAAAAAGCCCAGGAAATTCGTGGGTTACTCTTTAGGAGACTGCCCTAAAGATCAGCAGTTTGAATCCACCAGATGTGCATCAAGAGGAAGATGGGTCGGTCAGCAACTCTGAGGATGTAGATCCTCAGAATTCCACGGAGGCAGCTCTCTTCTGTCCTATAGGCTCTCCATGAGTTGGAATGGACTTGATCCAGTGTGGAAGGAACAGTGCTGCCTAATTGAAAGGTTTTACAAATGTCACCAGAAAGTCACCTCTTCTTCTTACAAGACTGTCAAGATTCCAGAAGATATAGGGGCTCCAGACTCAGCCCTAACCCACTTGTCTTTATGTATATAACTCTATGTGTACCTCTATGTGTACCTCCTAGTAGATCTGCTTCTACAGTTCCCTCCCCCGGTGGCCTCAGCAGTGATACACTGCCCTGCCATCAACCATGATTCTGTCATGATTGTCTAGTTCACTGTGCCCCAGACTGTTGGAGGGCCAGACTATAGTTTAAAAAAAAATACAAACAAGTATGAACAAAATCACTGCAGGCCCGGGATGAATTGGCTGCTAAGCAGGAAAGCAGCTGCGGCAAAAACACCAGTGAGCCTGATAAATGTCCTCTGGTGGCCACATGTGTCCTGAGGGCCATAGTTTGAGGACCCCTGACTATAATTTGCCTCAAGATTGTGAATCCTTTGGAAATCATTAATGGCTACACACTGATAGCTTCTTCCCACTGTATGGTATGTCCCTATTTTCCTTTGTCTGTTGAAGGCTTTCAAAAAGGATAAATTATCTTTGGACTTTAGGCTTTTCCTTCCCTCTGGTGGCAGGACAATTTTAATGAATATTAATAATCTTTAATAGTAATAAGATTAAGGAAAAAGTTTAACTTAAGTCAAAAGCACTATTTATGAAAAAGAAAGAGTACTGATGAATGCTTATTCATATGTTAAAAAGAAATACACACTTGTCTACATTTCACTGCCTTTTTCAAGTAAAATGTAGCAAAAACATGGAGAATTTTTAGAAAATAATTTTGTCAGTGTTCCCTGTACTCAAGAAAATTGCATTTAAGAAACTTTAGGGGTTACTTCTACAGGATGTATTTTAATAAAAATTGTGAATGAATTTGACAAGGCTTTAAACTATTAAAGAACCAAAGCTTCACCAATTAGGCCAACTAAATTTTTCCAAATTCATTTCTTATTTCTATAATTAATATCCTGAGAGGCAATTGGGCAACAGAATTAGCTTATGAGGCAATGTGGTTGAATTAGCAAACTAGCACTTCTAGTACAAAGGCTAGGGAAAGGAATCAGCATTCTATCATTAACGTATTTTCTACTTAGTGTATAAAATAAACACCAACTTTGTTCTGGAAAGTACAGACTAATTTTAATAGCAGTATTATAGAGTAAGAACAAGAAGCAGAGTTTAAAGCAAACTAAAGGGGGGAGGATGCAAAGATGGGTGTCTTATATTCAGGATATGTGCAGGATATGTTCTATCAAGGCCTTTTATGCTATTTTCTTTGTATCAGCAAGACATTTATGTGAGAAGTTCTGATTATCATTATTTTATAACATTTTGGAGCATACCACAGTGATTTTTAAATTTAGCTCTATATTACACTATGTAGATTTAAACTGTGGATGGTATGAACACCATTTACCTCTCTGAGTCAATGATTGTCTTCCTATACTCATTAGCAGTATTGGAAACCACAAAGAGAGTTTTGTGATATCAAAAGCATTACTTTAACATACATGAAGTATTTAACATGTTCCTAGAAAATGTACATCATGAAAAAGTACGAATAGATTTCAAAAGATTTTTGCCCAAAATTGTACTCTTCTAACTCATTAGTAAATGTTTGAACACAGTCCAGTTTTAGGCACTAAGAAGGATAAAATGTCAATTTGAAAAGAGCCCCTAGTCCTGCAACATTAAATTTGCTATAATTGAAGCAAGAGAATCAGCCAAGAGTGGGAGAATGTTGAAACATTGATGCTTTTCAGAAAAGACATAGGGGCAAGATTGCAAAAAAAAAAAAATAGCAGTTTTCAAATAGATAATGCATTTTAAGAAGGGGCAAGAAAATGTTGAAGTAGAATCCCCCCAAAGTGTAGATAGTGAACTACATCAACTTGTGATAGAAAAAAAAAAAACCTTGTTAATGTTCTATTTGAAAAGGATGGACAGTTTATTGCAGAACCAACAGTCAGCACCACAGACATCTCAGTTGGCTCAGCTCACATGATTTTGAATGAAAAATAAAAGTTGAGCACACTTTCTGCTAAATGGGTACCAAAACTACTATACACAATTTAGCAGCAGGGTTTTTGATGAGAATTTTAAGGAAGCAGAACCAAGATCTTGAAATATCTTTGGAAAAATGGTAACAAGAACGGAAATAACTTTACTGATTAGATAAGGAAGATAAAGTACAATCAGAGCAATGACTAATCCCAGAAGTGGTTCATCAAGGCAAAAGTGGCTGGGCAAAAACAAAGTTCTTAGCAATAATCTTTTGGTATGGTGGCACTGTCCGGTAAGTATTGGACAGGGCGCTTCAAGGTTTATGGTTCAAAAACATCAGTGGCACTGTGGCAGGAAGATTAAGCTCTGTTTCTATAAAGATTTACAAAAGGTTCAGCGACACTATTGAAAGCCATTTGAAGTGAAAATCCACTTGATGGCCGAGAGATTTGGGTTGAACAAGTCATTCTGTATGTTGAGTTTTTTGAAAGACTTTTGAAATCATTGTGAGATTAAAATATGTTAGACACATGTGCTATATGCACCTTAAAGTACTCTAGAAACATATTAAAGCAGTGAAAATACTAAGGTAATTTTTTGTTTGTTTTTTGTTTTTCTCATGCCAATAGTTATCTTTAGACCCATCAAAAATGTTTACAGGACTAAAGAGAAATAGATTTTTAAATAAGTAGAATAATGGAAATTCCAACTTTTGTAGTGAGAGAAGCCCTAGTGTTCTGGGCTGAAATAAGCCACCCCTTATTTTTAAAGTAAAACATTCTCACAAAATCTCATCCAATTTGCAATTTTTCTCTAAATCTACTTATCTCAATTGCCTCCAGGTCTTGTGCATAAATGCTTTCCCTTAACATTAACTTGTTTGAAGTTTGAAGATCATTTAGCATTATACCTTGGAAACTACAGGCAAATTTTAAAACAACAAACAATAGAGAAGTTACCGTCTGCCAAAGAATATGCACTAGGCATCTCTCTCTAATCTATGAGTGCTGTGCTAAGCTGCATCCACAATAACTTTCTTTTTTCTGCTCTTTAAGTATTTCCCCACCTGATTTCCAATCTCTACCAGTCAGACACAACTGTCAGTGTTTTTACTTTATTTTTAATGAATAAAAGAATACCTTGGTGTTAACTAGCTTGCTTTTTTGTGTACAATTTATTTTTATTTTTCATTCCTCTAGAGAATAATACTGTCCTAATAATGCATTGTTTCCATTGTAATTAATTATCTAGGAGACCTATCATCTTTTTTTTGGGGGGGAGGGCATCACTGCTCGCCGGTGGTGGGAGTAGGAGGCCCAGCCCCACTGCTGGAATTGAACCTCCGTCCCAGTGGGCCGCAGTCCCGCGCACAACCACTATGCCACCGGGGCTCTGCCCGAGACCTATCATCTTATTTGTTAACCTATCTGCTGCTAACCAGCATTTGCTCCTAAGAAAAAACAGACTAACTATTTCACAGGAAATTCTACTATACCTCATGGGTTCATTATCAGTTGGAATCACCTTTATAGAAATAGGTTAATTAAATATTTAAAAAGTTGGTGTTGCGCTGAGCCCCAGTGGCGTAGTGGTTGTTTGCAGGACGGAGGCCCACTGGGATGGAGGTTCAATTCCAGTTCCACAGGACCAAAGGTTAGGCCTCCTACTCTCACCACCAGAGGGCAGCGATGCCCCCTCCCCCCAAAAAAAGTTGGTGCTGTGGTGGTGGTGTGGTGGTGGTAAAAACTCCACAGGGCCTTTCTAGTCATCATCTTTCTAATTCCCACCAAACAGATTTTTTCTAATGAGTCTGAAAGAGAAAATGAGTAAAAGTTCTGATTAGATCCACTTGTGAACAATTGTAACAGAACTAACTGTGATTGCAAAAACTTAGAACTTTAATGCACAGATTAGCCAATTTTGCAATTCTGCTGAGTACAAAATTAGCCATATAAGATGGAGGAATGTTGGTTCATATGAGAGGCCACCCCAAAACTCTTAAGAAATGGAATGAAAAACAATGGAAAAATATCACAGACCTTTTGAAGTTCCATCATATGTCAAAATAGATGGCAATATATATGTGGTAACATGCTGTGAGTTGTCTTGAAAATTCTGTTTGAACTTTAAATTTTTATGACATATGTACACAGTGTTAGAGACAGAATGATATAATTTAGTAGGTGCAAGATTACTTCAAACTAGTGTTAAGTTAAAAATAGCCATGGATGCATAATACTGTGTAAGCAGGAAAATCATATTTTCTATCAATAGAATTTTCCCTCAGTAAAAAGCATCAAAATACTATAGTCACAAATGTATTCAATTTTTCAATTATTTTCAAGGACATGCAGAATAGTTTAATTTGAATCTGCAAATAGATTAAACTTATATAGAAAAATCATAATTATGCAGACAAAGCATAACAAACGTGTAAATTAAACTAGATACTGTTTAAGTGCTTAAATAAATTAAAGTGGTGCTTAAATATAGTATATATATTAAAATTCTATTTTAATTACTTTAACATTAATTATCTGGTTATGCTAGCAGGAGGAGCCTGTCTGTGGAGAAGGATATAAAGCTTCATTAAAATCAATCAGATGGAGGGGGGCAGTGACTGCAACATTGGGTTCACAGAACACAGCAGTTGTGAGCATGGCACAGACCTATGGATGTTTCACTGCGCTGTACCAAGGGTTGGTTTGATTGAGAACTGTATTCATTTGGGTTCACTAAAAAAGCAAAACCAAAAAAATAAAAAATAAAAAAGCAAAACCACTGATGGTTGTATGTGCATCTAGAGATTTCCATTGAAAAACGGCTTGTACAGTTGTAGAAGCAGACAATTCTGCCTTCCGCTGGCTTGTGGAAACAGAATGACAAAACAGAGGTAGCAGAACACCGACTGGCAGATGTAAAGGTAAACAAATCGAAAGTCAGCCAACTGAGTCCACTGGTGGCTCCTGGGACTGGCTGGTGATGCAACAGGAGATAGGAGCAGGACACAAGATCCAGCTCCAGCAGAAAAGAGAGGGCCCAAAGGACTGGATTCTGTTTGGTCTCTTTGTTATGCAAAGCTACACCCCAGAGGAAATGTCTTCAGGTTGACTCCCACCTTTACCCATACCAAGGGGAGCTATATGGTTATTTATTTGTTTACTTAGTTTGGGGGGGGGGGCATCACTTTTCTCCGGTGGTGGGAGTAGGAGGCCCAGCCCCACTGCTGGAATTGAACCTCCGTCCCAGTGGGCCGCACTCCCGCGCACAACCACTACGCCACCGGGGCTCAGCCCTACTTAATTACTTTTACAAAGCAATCTTATACCTTCAATGTATTCTCCATGAGACAATACATTTGTGAACTTCGCTATTTTGCTTTTCCATTCTCGGGAACATTTTTTCAAACTCATCTACTTGGATAGTTGATAGCTTCTCCCTCATTTTTTCTTCATCTCTTCTACATTGTCAAATCTCTGGTCTTTCAAGGTCCTCTCATTTCGAGGAAACAAAAAGAGGTCCCATGAAGCAAAGTCATGTGAGTAAGGTGTGTGGGGCAAGAGAGGCATGCTGGTTTTTGCCAAATATTGGCACATGAGATGACAGCATGAGTGGTGCATTGCCATGGTGGAAAAGCAGTCCCCGTCTGTCACAAATCAGACATTTTTGCGTCACACTGTTACACAATGATTTTGGAACCTCTAAATAGAAAGCCTAATTACACATTTGTTATGCTTTGTCTACATCCTTGTGATTTTTCTATATAAGTTGAATTTATTGCAGATTCTGATTAAACATATATATACCATACATAAATATAAAATATATAAATATCATACATATAAAATCATACATACATCACATTTTGGAGGAGTACTCCCTCATATATCCTGATTATTTCTTATATTGAATTATTAATGTTAACATCCTTAATAAGTCCCACGCTAGTGGGTATGGTCTGTGAATTGTTTGGCCATTGCAATGAATTATCAAAGCTAAAATCCAAAAAAGAGAAAGAAGGAAAGAAAGAAAGAAAAGGAAGGCAACAAAGAAGGAAAAGAAAGAAAAAAGGAAGGAAGGAAGTCATAAAAAGAACTCGGTGGAATTGGTAAGAAGGATGGATATAGAAGCATATCTGAACCCTTTGTCATCAAAATTGACATTGGAATGCTACGGAGTTTGGTCTTTCTTTTCCCTTATGAAATCTTAAGTGGCCATATACCATATCCACTATCTCACATCATTCTTATAGGTATAATAAGAAAGCTACCTAGCAATTATTTTATGCCATTTATCATAGCTTAATACTAACTTAAATTAAATTTCAGATAAAATTTGATAACAATAAATTGATCATACATTTTTGGTATTTTTTGTATGCTAATAATTGGTTTAGTTTTTCCTATGTAATCTATCCATTGCAAAAGCTTTAATGCTCTTCTCTAGTCCACCATAGCACCAAAATATCGTTAGAGATAAGGATGCACAAACAAGTTATTTGTATTGTGACTGATTCTAGGAAACAGAAATGAGGGATGGGGTACTGTGATGTTGAAAGTGAAAACCATTGTTTCATAGCTCTTTAAGCAAATGGAGCTTGTTCTCTACTGAAATGTGTAAGAAGTAATGTTGTCTGCAGCATAAATTTTTTAGCCTAATGATGGAAGAAAAAACTCAAAGTCTTCTATAGCACACTGGCCAATAGATGTTCTGTAGCATATCTATATGTGTTTTGCATCTGCAGGTAACATTTGTCCAAGTACTAAACAAATTGTTCCACACATCTTAAGATTTTGAATTATAAAGTCTCTAAAATAAAGTCAGTTTTGATGATGTATAAGTAGTATTATAATGCATCTGTGTTAACCAGGGATTTCTGGAGAAACAAAACCAGGACATTTATGATTTTGTAGATGATAGATAGATAGAACACAAAGGAATATAACAGCTAATTAACCCACAGCAATACAGAGGACTCAGTTCAAGTCACTTCTTTGAAACAGTTAATATACTGGAAAACCTTCAAATCATGAAGGCTGCTGGGTTCAAGGTCAAGGAAGCAGACAGTTGAGTCTGTAGGGCAATGCAGACAGTCTGGGCCACCAACAATCAGCCAGATGACAGGATCCAACAGTCTCAAGCCCAAGTGATGTATACACCAGCAGAATGGCAAAGCAGGTCTCAAAGGAACCTCAAGCTCTTGCAACATGATCCACGGATTGGGTGTCCCACAAGCTAGTATAGCTTACAAGTTGAGGCAGAGAACTAACTAAGACAGCCACATGCTGCTCTGATCACCAGAGAGCAAGAGAGAGAGAGAGGGAGAGGGAGAGCAAGAGCGAGAGACAGATGGGATTTGTCAAGCCATTTATCTCTTTGCCCTCCAATCAAAATGCAGCCTTATTAAATGCACATGTTCCTATTGAGCAGGTTGGCATAAGAAACCTATCACAGCACCAATGGACTATTGTCACATTGGTGGAATGGAATGTAGAAGGGGATATGAGGTGGCAAAGGCCTATTTCTTATACAGATGAATTATAATAAAGAAGTATGATCAAAGGCACATTCTAGTGATAAGATAAATTTATAGTATATTCTTATGGCAACCTTCTGCGCTTCTACAGAGCTTTGCTTATTGATTCATACAATTGTAGAAGAATGACTGATTTTTATTTCATTTCTATTTGGTTGAATTTTTTAGTTCTGAACATTAAAAATTACTTTTTTAATTTTTGGGGGGGGGGTTTATTTACCTTCCTTTGTACCCGACTCCTACAACTGACTTCTCTGACCAGGAAGTGAATAGAAAGTTCCAATTACAATAGAAGAAAAAGCAGAATTGAAATTTATTAAAATAATAAAAAAAAAAATGTCGGGCTGAGCCCTGGTGGCGTAGTGGTTGTGCGCGGGACTGCGGCCCACTGGGATGGAGGTTCAATTCCGGCTCCCAGGAGCAAAGGCTGAGCCTCCTACTCCCACCACCTGAGGGCAGAGATGCCTAAAAAAAAAATAAATAAAATAAAAAAATAAAAAATAAATAAAAAAAATGTCTAGACTGGACTCATACACCCTAGCATATCCCTCAATGCTAGTGCCTTAAGACACTCTTTAAATTTGAAATTAAAGTCAATCTCAGTGGTTAACGTTCAGCCTAATAGCCAATTGGCCTGCAAAATAAATAACACTTGTAAGGAATGCGCTTCTTAGCACTATCAACTATGAAGTCTAACATTTGTCCAAAAGCAAATTTGAGAAAGTCAACAGGAACATGGAAAATATAGAGATGGAAATGAGTAAGAGAGGGTCAAAATGAGGTGAGTGCTGACAGTAGATGGAGTTGATGGAGAGCAATAAAGATAATTGAAGGGGTTGTGTAATAGTTACTATATAAGGAAATCATGGTCCATGTAAACTTTCAACTACAACACTGTCTAATGTGCTAAACAATGTGATTTTGATTCATTCTCATAGGTAGGTAGATACATGGTTGCTTGTATATACAGTGCTGTGATGGTTTCAAATAAATTTGGGTCTACTCATTATCAGTTCTATTACCCTCACCTGTTCTGCTAATTCTTATAAAGTCATAGTTTAGCATATGCTGTATTAAAAATTAATCTCCCATATAGAGTTTCTGTGATTACTAAAGTAAATTTCTCATTACAGCTTTCAATTCAGGGCTTGGTTCATAGTGAAAAACCAAGTCAACAAATGTCAATTTTTTTTTTATTAAATTCTGTTATTGTTTCAATCAGGAAAGGTATTTTACTTAAGCATAATGACCTATATGATGACATAACCAAAAATGTATGCTCAACTAGAAATAAAGGATTAAGAAAGAAACATTTAAATATTTTTATGGTTGAAAAATTAAAAGGTCCATGAACATGATACAATTTTATTAGCTCATTGATTTAAAGAATGTTTAATTACTGGTTGATTGTCGTTATTCAGTTCGGGTGATGGTTATGGATTATGTCAACAAGACACTCCTTGATAAGGGAAAATATAGAACCCAACCTGAAGACACTTCCTTAGCAGCAGAGCTTGTTGTTGGATACTAAAGAGAAGACTCATCTAATCCAATTAATTATGAAGGGGACGTTGAAGTTCCAGTGGTGGAATTCTCACCCTTCCTGCAGTAGAGTGGGTTCTATTCTAAGCAATGCACTTTGTGAAGAGTCCCCACAATCTGTCACTGGAGGTTTTGACATTACTCTGATGCTTTCCAGGCTACCATACCATGTAGAGATTGAAACAGACTGGGAAGCAATGACTGTCAATCTGCTTATAAATATCAGCCCATGAAAGTTCTGTGGATAGTAATGATCTGATTGAAAATCAATAATGCTCTGATAATTAATGGTAAGTGTCAATATGGCTATGACATAATTATTGGTGATTTGGTAAACCCTTCGTATCACTTTACATATTATAATCTGATGTGAGTAGACTATTGATTGGAAGGGGACTTCCCTAGAGGACATGGCCTGAATTCACGATATAAATAAATGATTGAACCAAGCTCACTCTATATATGATTAGGCGATCTTCTTGGCTTCTGATTATGGTGACTGGGAAGAGGACGCCTACGAGTCCTGGCCTGAGGTCATACCCTATTATTTGACCCATGGATTAGGTACTGTTAGCCTCTACAATTGTTGAAATCATTTTCTAACAACCATACGAACCATTTCCATGAGGTAAGTCATATATATTTTACTGGATTTGATTCTCTAGAAAGTCCAGAGTAAGATGTTGAGGATGGTGTAGAACCAGCACACTTTACATGATGTTTTCTAAGGGTTTGGCCAGGAGAGAATTTAGGGACAACCATCAACAACTATGGGACGAACCAACAGTCTAGAGATCTTATTGGAACTTGGAGGTCATAAAAGGGCTCATTTCTGTAATCACAAACTCCTCCGCAACTTGTCTGGCCATGCCTCAGTATGTTTTGCCAAATTATTTGCAGTTTTCCAAAAGCCTGACACCCTGCAACACTACCTGATGGGATTTGTAGACTGTAGTGGGCTTCCTACTGATGCTTTTCTGCTCAGAAATCAGAAACTCTGCCCTAACTTGTCCCTTCTATCTCAGTTGTCCCTGACACAATATTTGGGTCATTTTGTTATGTGGAGAGATCTAAAATAAGTGTTCGGAAAACATTAACATTTCTTTTCTTACTACCATTGAGAAATCCACAGCCTAATTTGAAAGAACAGAGGAAGACAGACTAGATTGAGAAACTTCAGTCTGGGTTCCAGCACACTAGCTGGCTAGCTTTCAGCTGGGCAATCAATGAGCTCTCCTCTCAATGTTCTTTGATCATTGATTCATATGACTTGCTACTTTCAACCAGGAATATTTAGCATTTTATATACTCTTCATAAAAAAATGCATGCGTTAATTTTTTTTCTGTATATTTGGACAAAAATTATGGGTTCTAAAAACATTAAAAAAAATGTGGTATCTAACAATCAGCGGTTTCCACTTTAAACTAAAAGTAAGTGGTCTCCCGTGGCTAGTCATAGGAAGTTGGATTCAAAAGTAAAAAAAAGAAAAAAGAAAAACTCCACAGGCATCACATATCCAAAACTAAGATAATGGTGAGAGACAGTTTGATTAGTCTTTCTCATGCGGGAAAAGAGGATAAGGTGTATTATTTTGGGCAGAAGTAATTAAGACTCATTTAGTGTTCCTGTTCAAGGCCTGTGAAAGGGCATTTGTTTCATTCAAAGAAAAAAAGACAAAGCGGTACTGGGTAGAGTCCAATGTCATCTTCAATTCTGTGATTGTCATAGATAACACCCCTACAGCTTCAGGGGCCGATTCCGAAGCTTGTGCATCTATAAATTGAATTCGCTGTTATAGTGAATTATACCCCAGTGGCTCCGATGTGAAAACAATCTGATTGCATAAACTTTGATGTGGCAGTGTGCGTCAGCCTGACACATAGGGAAGTTTTAGGGTTCATATTCAATGGAATTTCATAGTCAGCTAACCTTGTCCACTTCTATTTTCTCTAATTCGGTTCATTCTGTTTTATTTACACATGGATCTATTGTTTCAATTAGATGATGGATCATTGAAGAAGATCCCTTCTCCAATCAATATATTCAGCAAAAGCTTAGTAAGCTGAGATTAAAAATTAATCAATATACTCAAGTTCATTTGAAATATCAAATAATACATGTCTATTATTCTTCTGAATGGAAATTCAATAAATACATTTTATCCATTCACATAAAAACAAATTATAAATTCTACACATGCCAAATAATTTTGTAGCCTTATTGTATATTCTTTATTCCTTTTGCTGATAATAACGAATACGCATTAAATATATATTCCAAAAAACAACAATAAAACTCATTGACACGGAGTGATTTCAATGCATGGCAATCCTATAGGACAGGGTAAAGTGCATTGTAAATTTCAAAGGCTGGTTCTCTGAGGGAGTAAGAAGCCTCATCTTTCTTCCATTAAGGGCTTGGGTTTGAACTGTTGGCCTATGGTTAACAGCCCGACACGCAACACACAATGCCACCAAAAGAGCTAACACACACAAAAAAACTGCTCTGGATTTTGAAGAATACTAATTCATTCAAACCTTGCAATACCATTGAGAGAGATAGTATCTGTGATTTATTAACTAGTACCTGCAGGGCTTTAGCAATATGGCCACTATCACATGGCTAGTTAGTCTGGGGGAGAGTCATATATGTGGTATGTTTTAAAACCTGGCAGCCGGTTCCCTAATTTGTGATCTTAACCATAGAACTTACTGCCATTTGTCACAATAGGTCGGTGTGCCTAACCTTCTCATCCCATCAGGATATAAACTGTGCTCGAGTACTGATTTACTCTTTTGCTGGCTTCTGCTCTTTAGTTTAGTTTTGTTTTTCCCCACTAACCTTAAATGTGTGGTGTAGGTTCTGTCTCATTTAGACGGGAAAACGAACCCACTGGCAGGGAAAGAATTCTGATTCAAAGCAGTCTTCTAGGGCAGCGTAGAGCAGGCCCATCGGGTTTCCAAGGCTTTGAATCTTTACTCAGGCAGACATCCACAACTCTCTCCTGTGGGTCAACTGTCACATGAGTTCAAACTCTTGACCATTGGATTAACAGCACCAAACAGGGCCCCACCAGGCTTCTTATTATTAGAGCCCATGGAGATGCTCCAACTAGCAGTAATTTTGAAGGTCTTCTTCTTATTAAATGACTTCCTCTCTTACCAAATACAATTTTCTTTTCCAAGGATTGGTCCCTTCTGACAACATGTCCACATTGTGTGAGACAAAGTCTGGCTAGTCTCATTTTTGGCTCAGACCAAAAACCAAAAAATCACTGCTATACAGTCTATTCTAATTCTTCACGATGCTACAGGGAAAAATAAAATGACTCTGGGGGTTTCCAGGACGCTGACCCTTTGAAGAAAGCTCTGTATTTCTACCAGGGAGTAGTGGGTAAGTGCAAGCTTCGGACTCTGCAGTGAGCAGCCCAATATGGAATAACTATACTGCCAGTGTTCAGAGAGGCTCTCATAGAGGGAGAATTAATTAGTAAGTGCATTAACCATGGTGAACCTTTTATCAATATTATTTTCACCTATACACTCCCACAATGTTGTGCAATAATATTGTAATTTTGAATCTGTTCCAGTGGGTTTAATTTGAACCCAGGTAAGGGCTAATTAAGACATAAGCTTAGGAAGGACTACACATTGAAAACATGAATCCATAATAATCCTACAAATATCATCCAAGGTTGGAACTGAAATGTCAAGTGGACAATCCAAATGTACTACACAGAGACAGTGTTTCATAGGCTACCTCTTCTTAAACAAAATGAAGCAAGAAGGAATTAAGGGGTACCAGAATAAAACAAGAGAGTTTAAAACGAAAGTATTTGAACTTATGAGTGAACTTCTGCTCAGTTTTCTGTTCTGAATAAATCAGAGATGTCTGAGATTTCTAGTATAGGCATCTGCAATATATCCATGTTTGTTAGAACACACGCAACAAAATATAGAGTGTGTCTGGCAGAAAATTAAGAACCTCTATAATTACTACTTCTAGATTTAATCCCCTTTAAAGGTCTTTTGTTTATAAGATTCTGAGTGTCTATTTCTGTGTAGTGGCTACACATTGAGGGGCTCATCACAAGGTCAGAAGTTTTAAACCACACTTGGTGGAAGAAAGACAGGGTAGCTAAGGAGTGATCAAGAGCTACAATCTTGGGACCATACGGGGTCAGGGATCCCTAAAAGTCAGTGGCGTAGTGGTTGTGCACAGGACTGCAGCCCACTGGGATGGAGGTTCAATTCCAGCAGCAGCTCCACAGGAGCAAAGGCTGGGCCTCCTACTCCCACCCCCAGAGGGCAGTGATGCCCACAAAATAAAAACAAAAAAAAGAATCAGAAGTGATGAGAGAGAGAGAGACAGAGAGAGAGAGAGAGACAGAGAGAGATTGATTGATTTACCTGCAAAACTCTTACCGTAGTTTTTTGGGGGGCATCACTGCCCTCTTGTGGTCATGGAGCTACCCAGTGCTGCTCCCGAGAGCCGCCGCTGGATTTGAACCGCCAAGCTTGTGGGCTGCAGTCTCGCACTCAACCACTTATGCTACCAAGGCTCAGCCTAGTGTGTCTGTTTTTAGGCCACCTGCAAAGAAGCTATTTTAAACGTGGCTCTCTGCTGCAATTTCATTGTCTCAGTAATCTTTCTCACTTCTCCCATGTTTACATCAGTGAGATGACTAGAGTCTCTTTCCTGTTCTTTAGCTCAGAGCAAAGCAATGAAATGAGTTTCAGTTCAAGTAGGGATGTCTTTCTGAGCCTTTTCTCATCGAATATTTTTTATGGCATGAAGGCTGAGGTAGCATGGGGTAGATGTTAATGAGGAATAGGAAGAAAGAAAAGAAATGGAGAAGAAAAATGTTTAGTTTTCATTCTGTGAAAATGACTTTTAACAATGTTTCCCTTTCATGCATTTCTCCAGTTAGTTGATCTCTGTGAGTAGAAGTGCGTGAAGGGTTCTACAAATGGACTGAAACTCGAACTCAGGAAATATTCCTGTTCACTCACACATTCCCTTAGTTGCAAGTCAACAGCTGGCCCTTTATTGTAAGATTTTTAAGATTTAAAAATTATCTTAAATAGTTAAAATATTTCTTTATTGATATTGGATAAACATTAGGGTAAGTAGAAAAAAGCAATTCTACTATGATTCCACTTTATACATATATATATATGTTTTTTTCAAGTGAAATATGTTGAAACGGGTCTTTGTGATCAGTGGATATCTGTCTAGAAGCTCTCAAAAATTCAACCAAACAGTAGCTTCCAAGGGAACCTGTAAGCCAGTTAAATGTAAAGCAGTAAGTATACCTCTGAGGGTTAGGGTGGCTGCTTAGTTGGTTTCATTTGGATTCTAAAGGCGTGATTGGCAAAGAAGTTCTCAAGGGACACAGACAATCATGATACGTTATTAAGGAGAATTTTTCAGAAAATAGAAAGTCATTGATGAGCATAAAGCCAGATAAGTGGAGCTGAGTAAATGTTTCCATCTCAACAATGCACCTGCTCATCCTTCAAAGGTGATAAATGTTGTCAAGTAATCATTTTCATGGTAAACCTTATGCCAACAACCTTACATTGCTGATGCTGCCTTTCAGGCTTCTCTTCAGTCCCCAAACTCAAAGAATGTTTAACAGGAGTTTGATTCGAATCTCTTAGGCCTGCCAAAATGGTGGTTTTGGTGTAAATAAATAAAGACATGGTGTACATAAAAGAATGCATAAGTCAGAAGGAGAAGTACAGCATGAGTCCCCTGAGGTGAGTATAATCAGCATGGTAGGTACAGCAGAGAAGTCACCTCCATCACAACATTCCAGTTGAGATGCAGGGAGCTGGGAGGAGGTTAGACCAAACCCAAGGTCCAACCCAAAAATGGGGAAAGGGGGGAGGGTGAAAGTGAAATGAAGATGGAGGGAGAAGGACCCTAACCTACCCTGGGGAGAGTACTGGTCTTGTCTCCACAGAATTGGGAGTCGGCACACAGACCCTACCACAGTGCACCAAATCAAACTGACCCCCTCCCTAGAAATAGGTGTGACAGAGAACAACACTTAAGCTACAGGTTGGGGAGGAGGCCATCATGCTGAGCCCACACAGAAGCAGACCAGGAAGGTAAAAATAAAAAGAGAGAGAGCCTGACTGGACTCTACACAGGCAAGCCAGGCCTGGAGGACATCCCTGAGGGGAGCTAGTGGGACACAGAGGAGACTGGGTGGCTGCAACAGCTTGTGTCACATGGTCCCCCTATCAGAGCAGACTGCGACAGAGGACATTTCTGGGGTCATATGGTGAGGGGGGTATGGCAATATGAAGCACCCACTGCGGGGTGAACCAAGAAGGCAACTTAACAGACCGGCAAGCTGGAGCAAAACAAAACTATGAAGCGACCAAGGGGTACCCCCCCACACACACTCCACCCAAAAGCGATTCCAGACCGGGAGGGGCAGTTCCTGGATAGTCACAAAGGCCAGCAAACAGACTCAGTATTTTTGTTTATTTCTCCTATCTCTTTTTGTTTGCCTCCCTATTCTTTTTCTTCTGGGTTCTTCTCCTTTTCTACTTTCAACCTTATTTTTTTTTATCAGTTTGGGCTATGTCATAGTTGGTGTGTTTACTTATTGTTTATACTCATGTATAAAGTCAGTTTTTCAGCACCTTTTTTATGCAGATTTTGTCATAAAACTAGGTGTCTAGGCTGATATTCGGGTCAGCCTACACCTGAATATATATGGTATATAGGATAGGCATTGGAAGCTTGCCCAAGGAGAAAGCAGTGGGAACAACAGTCCCAGAGAGAACTGGAGGGTAAGGGCAGTTGTGGAAGGGGATTGTGAGCAGGCAGCATCATAGATAGGGGAACAAATAGCGTATTAGAGTCAGTAACAAGGAAAAACTAGAGATCCGAGTTGGGGAGGGGTGTTGTGTTGGAGCAAAAGTGAAATAAGTGGAGGTACCAAGAGGCAGAAATAAGAGGAAAAATGATGATGAGGCAGGAGGAAGATGAATGGAAGCAGAGGAAAGACCTAGGAAGCAAAGCAATGGATAGAGGTTTAAACTTAATGGTGTACATATGTAAACACACTGATCCAGAAAAATAGAAGTATTGACCCATGTTCATATATTTGTATAACAATACTTGAAGTAGGGGATGGACTTTGAGCCTCTGTTCATACCTTCCCTCAATACAAAAATGCTTTGTTCTAACAAATAAGCCATCTGAGATTTTCACCCTCTCCACAATTGCAGAAGACAAAATGGGTGCATAAGCAAATGTGGTGAAGAAAGTGGATGGTGCCTGGCATCTGGGGTCGTAGAGGCTTAACATTACACAGGCTTTCATCCAGCAGAGAAACAATAAATCCACATGGAAGAAGCATACTGCTGGTGTAATCACGGGGAGTCATAGGAACCTGGTACTAAGCATCAGCAGACGCATAACAACAACAAATCAAAAAACATATTGTTGAGAATGAGGGGGATTGGAGCAAAAATCCAAATCCCATCTGGAGACAATGGAACAGTCCCCCCAGAGAGGGGCTACAGGCAAGGGAGGCATCATCAGGAAGCAGTAAAGCACCAATGAAGCACACGATATTCCTCTGGTTCCTTGAGGCTTCCTCATTCCCCCACCCCACTTCCTTGGCCCCAGTGCTGCTTCTCAATGCAGACTAGACCAGAACATGTACACAGGGATAGATAAGATATCGTAGCTCACGCACACAGAATCCAGGAACAAGAGTGGGAATAGTGATGCCAGAAGGGTAGGGGGATGTGGGGAGAGGAAGGGAGAAAGGGGGAACCTCTTGCAATGGCTGACACATAACTATATATTCCTTTCTGGGGGGAAGAACAGGACAAAATATGGGGGGTTGGAGACAGCAGTCAGTGTGAGATATGTAAATAATAACAATGCACAATCCACAAAGGGGTCATGGTGGAGTGGGGGACTCATACCAAGTGCGCAATAGAAGGTAAATGTTTAGAAAAGAATGAAGGCAGCCTAGACACAAATTTGCCTGAATCAAGTGAGATATGCATTTTGCAAAAGTTTTAAGAGTTCCCAATAGAATGATCTTTTAATAAACATTTTGCTAAAGAATGTGTGTTTAGGGTTAGAAAGAGGAAATTATTTCCTTTAGCCCTGTATAGACCTATATTAAGAAACAAGGTTGAAAAACAATGGCTTCACATTGGTTATTATTTTTCAATAAAGGTTTCTATGATTTTTGTAGCAATATTTTCATTTGCCCTTTCTACCATTCACCTTCTTAGCTATTTTGCTGTTGTTATGTGTACTGTTGCTTCCAAATAAAAGCCTCTTTTGATACGAAGAGACACTTAGTGGTAAAATGAGTTACATATTGAACTGCTATCTGTGAGGTCAGTGCTTCAACCCAGTTGCTCCCAGAAAGGAAGGTGAGGCTCTCTACTTTTGTTAAGATTTAGTCTCAGAAACCCAGAGATAATGCTACTATGTCCTATACAGTTGCTATGTGCTGGGAAGATTCCATGACAGTTTGATGCAGTGTTATAAATATACTAATATTTTCATATCTAGGAAGATCACAAAAAAGGTCATGGAAATGCATATTATAAAAAAACTGTGCATTAATTTAATATTTTTTCACATAGTTTTGCTTTTACTAGCTTGCTATCACATGTCTAAACAGAGCCTACTTTGAAGCTCTGAGACGTGTAAGACATTAGATTACTGAGTATCAGAAAAGCACGAATTTTGCTAAAATGGAAGCAAGAAGAAGCATAAAATTTACAGTGCAGCTTAGGTGGATGAATGGAAAAAGCACTGATACCCCTTGAAAGGTTTATGGGGTCAATACTCCGAAGGAAACAGCAATCTACAAAGGGATAACTTATTTTAAGAAAGGATGATAAAATGGTAAGTTGAAGCCCCAGCAGCTCATCGCCCACAGCAATTTTCAAGGGAAAAAAAATCAATCTTGTTCTGGCTGTCTATGAAGTGGAGGATTGCTAGCAGAAACAACAGGCAACATCATGGCCATCTCAACTGGTTCGTCTCATACGGTTCTGTGTGAAAATGTAAAGTTGAGCAAACTTTAGGCTAGAAGAGTTCTAAAGTTGTTCCACTTGGCTCACTTTTCAATGGGAATTATAAACAAGAGGAATCGAGATTCTGAAATATCTATGGGAAAAAATGTAAGAGATGAAACATGACTTTATCAGTAGGATTCTGAAAAGAAAGCACAATCAGATGACTCCCAAGTGGTGGCAGTGGATCAGTCAAAACAACAGTGGATCAGCCAAGAGTAAAGGACACGAAGAGTCTTTTGAGATTCTCAAGAACTCTCTGGAGGGCCAAAATATGTGTGCATATGTTGAGAAGAAAAGTGAGATTAGTTGAAATTTTTTACAGACAGTCCTTCACAACATTTCTACTTCCTCTTATCAAACAAGGAACAGCTTGTGAGAGATAAGACTAGCCTCTACAATGATTGGCTTATAAGGTGGCTGACCATATCTGATCTCCTCTGGCTTCCAGATGACTTTTATACACTCAGCAGTGGTTCTGATGGATGTCTACTTTTGGTCTTTTAGCTGACCATGCTGTCAAGAAAAATGAAGGATGGTATCTTCAGTAACATCCTTTTAGTAAAGTAGGTTTAAATCTTCCCAAGAAAACAAAGATATAACGTGCTACATACCCTCTACTAATTGTTCAGGACTTAATCCCACTTTAATTCTAAAGCAGAGAACTATCTCCAGATTGGGATCAGAGCCACATGCATAGAGTTCAGAATTATATTGATCAAGTCAGATTTTTATGGGCAGAAAGGACATCTTAATTGACTAAATCTCATATCAACCTTAGAGTCTTGATTTAGCTCTATCTGAAAAAAAAAATCCTCCTAGTTTGTAATTTTTAAAATAATTGTGTAGTGACTTGCTTATATGTAGCAGATGTGCCCAAAGAGCTGAAGGAACAAGTAAATGAATTATCAAAGATGTAAGCTCAACTTTCTTATCTTTTTAATAAAAACTATTAGCCATTTCATAAATATAACAGAGAAATTCCATCATTGCATATCATCAGATGCATTTTTAAAATTTTTTTTCTTTTTTTTTCAGATGCATTTAAAACTAATTCTAGGCCCATGATGAAACACATGTGTTCATTATTATTGGCCTATCTTGATAGCAGAATGTCATAAACATAAAATCTATCTACCTGAATCTATTACTAAATTTTCTAAGCATAATTGTGAGTATAAACCTTAACAAATGATGAAAATATTTGATCTGATCATGAGAAAAAATTAAGTTGAGTAAAATTTTTTTTATACATCTATTTGGGGGGTGAAATAAATAAATGTAGAAATCACCTGTGCACCTGTGAAACTATACTATTTTGTGCACAGGTCCTTGCAAGAAAAATTCATGTTGGATTTTTTAAGAGATAAAATACCATCTGAAGATGAAAAAAGTTATTAATAAGTTATATTAATGCCTATCATGTTACAATAATCCATACTTATAAGAACAAAGCAATACACTTGGAATAAACAAATAAGTAATGTATAAAATTTGTTTTAATTCTGCTTCTCGGGGCTGAGCCCCGGTGGCGTAGTGGTTGTGCGCAGGACTGCGGCCCACTGGGACGGAGGTTCAATTCTAGCAGTGGGGCTGGGCCTCCAACTCCCACCACTGGAGAGTACTGATGCCCTAAAAACCAAAAACCAAAAAAAAAAAACAAAAAAAAATTCTGCTTCTCTATACAAAACATGAATTTCTAGAAATGTCCATTTTATTTATGTCAATGAGATAATAACAGCAATAAAATTAAATTATTAATATTAGTAACTGAGTTATTTGACATTTACTATGGATCAGATACTATGCTAGAATTTCTAAGAAATTGTCTTAAGCATAGCATGCGATTAAATAATTGCATTTATGCTTATCTTATTTTATTCATAAGAAAATCAGTGCTCAGATTGAAAGAATCTCTGAATCTCACACAATTTGTAAATGCCAAGGTAATAAAGGAAATGAAGGTAAACGTTTCCTGAATATCTAGGCGATCACAATCTTGCTTAGAGAAATGAATAAGCACCTACAGGTCATTGGTTTGTCTCACAATCAGAATACAATATGAACTCAAATAGTTTTTTTATTATTAACTGAAAAGAGCCCATGTTTTAGGTGATATAATATATTGTCCAAAGTATTTGTATTTATTGATAAATGTCCTAGATGTCAGAGTGGGTATTTTAGATTGAGAGTATGAACAAAATATCATAGAAGAGCAAAATACCATTGAAATAGACCCATAATGAGTAGAACTGGATAAATTGATGTAACAAAGTTGGTTTTGAAAGTTAAGATACAAAAATTGTGGTGATGCCTGTTTAGGAAGTTTGTATTTTTCCCTATAAAACAGTAATGTGGGGCTGAGCCCCGGTGGTGTAGTGGTTGTGCGCGGGACTGCAGCCCACTAGGTTGGAGGTTCAAATCCAGCAGCAAGGCTGGACCTCCTACTCCCACCACCAGAGGGCAGTGATGCCCCAAAAACAAACAAACAAACAAACAAAAACAGTCATGTGTTCTAGATAACAGCAAGTGAATAGTTATAAGAAACTTGAGGGGCAGAAGGGAAAAGTGGTCACTAATCAGAGAATCAGAGAATCAGCAAGCAGATTATGAGTTGTGGGGGAGGGTGGTCACATGGGGGTGGGGTGAAAAGATGATCAGATTTACCTGTGAGTTATTATGAACAGAATCCCTGAAGTGCCGTCCTGATGTGCAACAAATAAGCCTTCTGAGAAGAAGGAGGGGTCTCACTTCTTGCACCATGGTCTTTCACCACTTTTTTTTTTTTTAAACCGGACCGTGTAGGGAAAGGTTTTTTTGGTGGGAGTTAGAGACTTTGGTGAGAAGGATAACATTGAATAATTTGTATCCCTGCACTCTGTACTCTGCAAAGTGCTGGTTCTAATGATTTAAAGATGTAGTTTACAAAACGTTGTTTCTTCTAACAATAAAAAAATCATATTTAGGAGAGATAACAGTGTGTTACTTTTGATCACCCTCTTTCTTAAGCTACATCTTAATTTTATTGATGAGAAAGGATAAAATTTAGAAACTCATAGTTTATTGCCAAGTGATCCTTATAGCCTACATCATGCAGTGCTAGGTTTAAAGATTACTAAGATACAATATCTGCCTTTAAGTGTCTTGTCATCAAATTGAGTTCCTCAAATATACAAATAATGGAATGCAATAAATGACAAGAACTGAATTTGTAATTTTGCTCAAAATATTCTTAATGTATACCTACGTTTTCATGGAACAACCTGATTAAATTGAATAACTTGACATCAAGACCTTTAATATTCACATTGATAATCATCAATGGATAGAGATTATCATAGGAACTGAAGAAAACCCAATACATTGGCTCTGTTCCCCTTTCCCTCTTTTTTTGTTAATTCATTTCAAGTAGTTAATGATTAACACTTAAAACCATGTGCTAATGCAGGTTAATGAGCATCTTTAAAAGGAGAATGGACCCTGTGGGGAAGCAAGTGAGTAGCAAAAGCCAGCAGAGAAACACAGTTGGAAAGAATATTTAAATGTAAGGGAGGAAAACTAAATATAATAATTTACATAAGTCTCAAAGGTGGGTTAAAAAATAAGAATACTTTATGTAAGAATGGTTGAAAAAGACATAGACTTTGAACACTCAAATAATGAATATTTCAAACTGATGCTATGTTTGAGGGGGTGTAAGTGATAGTTTTCTATGGGGGGTGGGAGTGGGGCATTGCCACCAGCACTAGAACAGGGATTCTTAAATCCTGTTAATCCAATATACATGTACTCTAAATTTTAATCATTATTTAAAATTAATGTCGAACATAGGTGCCTCTCTGAAGTGTTTCATTTACCACATTTTCAATATAGCTTGATACTTCTATTTTGTAATCTCATCGTGTCTGCAATGAATTTACATAGGGAGGAGAGGGCCTACCAGAGGGTACATGATTTTAGGGCACTCCTCTCTGGCATTTGTCTGATGCAAATGAGTCCGGGGGTCTTAGAAACTTGCCTGGCCCTCTAGAATCTGCTCAGGAAAGAAAATACAGCTTTCCAGTCCCAAAGCTCCTCATCCTAATTCCCCCTGGGCCATTTTCACCAAGAGAAAGCCAGCTTGGGATAAATGAATACCTCTTCTACATCTCAAGAGAAAGTAGGGGCATTGGTCTGGACAAATACAAATTCTAAATTTAATCTTGGTCATAAAGTTTAGATACCTTTGAGGAACTGTAAAGGGTGCTGCTAGCAGATAAAGGAGCCCGAGGCACTGTATAGGGTGAGCCTGTCTAACTTGCACTGTGATCCAGTAGGTGTGGAAATAAACAGAAGCGCGGAAGACTCCAAGACTGAAGAGGAGACTGAGCTAGGTCAGTCATACAATCAAAAGAGGAAGAGTTAGAACAAAGGCATGTTTATGCTTGTAATCTCCTTGCAGGAATTGGAGGACTAGTTGTAAGAAATAAGGGAAGACAGTCAGCCAGCAAAACTCATTTGCATTCCCCACCTTGGATTTTAAACTAGCTACTGAAGACGAAGGCCAGAGAAGGCTCAGTGTGAGTTATGTCCTGTAGAAGGTGTTGAAATACCATGGGTTGCTAAAATGGCAAAAAGATCTGTCTTGGCAAAAGTACAGTCAGAGTACACATTAGAGGCAATGATAATTACACTTGATCTCATAGGGGGATTTTTCTAAAACTGATTTTTCCCCCAAGTTATGTGTTTGGCTTCTTTGTTGTTTTTACAAAACAACCTTTTCACCTTCAACATACTCTCCATTACACTAAATCCATCTGTCAAATTTGCGATTCTATTCTTGGAAACATGTTTTGAACTCATCTGTTGGGATGGCTGACAGCACCTCTCTCATTGTTTTCTTTGTGTCCTCTACATCCTCAAATCACTGCCCTTTCATGCCCCTCTTCATTTGGGGAAACAAAAAGAAGTTGCCTGGCCCAAGTTCAGGAGTGGGGGACAAGAGAGGCATGCTATTTTTGCCTAAAACTGAAGGAGTGACACATTATCAGGGTGGTAAAACCAGTAACCCTGTCTGCCACAAATCAGGCCTTTTGCTGTTGTGCACTGTCAAGAATCTTTTCAGAACCTCTAAGTAGAAGCTTGATTAATAGTCTGACCTGGTGGAAGACACTGCAAACGCACGACTAGTTGACACCTTCATCCATTGGGAAAGTTAACAGGACGTCCAGAACAAGATTTGTCATCAACCAACATTTCACCCTTTTTTGAAAGAATAAAACCACTCATACACTTGAGTCTTTTTACTTAGTGCTCCTGGCAGTCACATGCTCTGGTGCCAATTTGACTAAGGGTGAATGGGTGAAGTCCAGCCTGTCAATCTGAAGATAGCCAATGAGGCCTTTGTGTGGGCATGGCTTTCTCTGAGAATTCTGTGAAGTCTTGAGGTACTTCCCAATTGGAGAAGAGAGACTTGACTCAGTTCCTGGGAGATGAACTACTGACAAGATGAGATGACTGTATGCTGATATTAAATGGAAAATAGACATGGAAACAAGGATTCCTAGTAGAAAAAAGGTCAAAACTTTGCTGCTGAAGGACTTGCAATGAGATATTTTGGAGACTGGAGGAGGCAAAGGAGAAGCTACATGGTCTTACCCTGATGGAAACACATGGAGGTTCCTGCCAGTATTGAGATGCGTGGGAGGCCATGGGGAGACCCCTATCAGTGCTGAAACTCACTGAAAAAAATACAACCTACTCAGTACTGTTCACCACAATGGTAGATAGACTTTCATATATTCACCTTATAAAGATTTCTGAAAATTCAGGAAAATTATTTGGATAAAAAAAGTCCACTTCTAAATGGAATATTAAATATATATATTTGACACGGCCTATATCCTCTTACATGCTGTTTATTTTGTTTTCTTACTTATAACACTCTCAAGAACAATGAGATTGATATTTAGAATGTTTTTTTGAACTTTAAAATGGTATCCAAGTTTCAGTGTCTCTTTCATAAATGATTGGCATTTTGCTAGCTATTCCTAACTAATAACAGGAAAATTCAGTTTTTTTTCAATAGATGTTAGCCATGAGTCATGGTCTAAATATTTACTTAAATAATATGTAAATTACCCATCACTTTGGAAAAGAAAAACTCTTCTGCTAAAACTATTTTTCAGAAATTTTTTTATTGAGATTATGGTTTTCTGTATAGTTTCTTCCCTACTCAGTAAGGACTTTCAGTCATTTTGACTAGTGGCAACAACTAGAATTTTTGTGATAATGAAAATTTTCTGAAGTTTTTGTGTCTAACACTTTAAACAATAGTCACATTAGCCATTGACCAAGAACTGAATCTTGAATTTATTTACTTTCAGTTTATTTAAAAATCTCTCCATGTGGTTGGTAGCTATTAAACTGACATTATATCAATATTTAAAGTTTATTATGAACTAAGAAGTTAAAAGAATATCAAACCATATTGGATTTTCTAATATAAGACCTAAAAAAAGTAGTCTAATAAATATTCAGTAAGTATAAGTTAATATTTGCTAATTTTCTTAAGTAGGCTTAGGGATATGAGAAATGATCAAAACATAACTTGAAAACATTGATCTGATTTACTCTAACATATTGAGTTTTTAAAAAAATTTCCCCAAAATATCTCATTGCAAGTCCTTCAGCAGCAAAGTTTTGACCTTTTATCTACTAGGAATCCTTGTTTCCATGTCTATTTTCCATTTAATAAAGAAACCATTTCCTA